>OFHS01000695.1:0-37013 GCA_900245855.1 Calvadosia cruxmelitensis
ACTACACACTATACATTTACGTAAATACTTTCGTCACTTCTTGCTTGAGAACTTTATGGGAGCCCAATTAGGTAGACAGGTCCACACAGAATCACATTTTTGTAACTGCACATGCAGAGTGACGTGGTGACAGAGCCATTCCCAAATATCGCTTGTGAAAATAGAGCACTGTTGTTAGTTGTCACTTTTGATGTCTTAACACTGGTGTTACTCTGATATTGTTCGTTTAAGTTGCTCCATGGCCAAAGCTATAAGCTACGTGTTCTTGGTGATGGTATTAAGGCTGCATTGACATTCTCTTGGACATCTCACAACTTTGGTCCGTGTTTCATCCACTGTCCTGGAATTCCTGTCCAGTCAAAAGATCTAGCCATCACCAACAATGGTCATGCAGATGTGTGGTATGTTAATGCGTGGCGTGTATGGCATGGTCTGATGTAGAATGAGTAACACTCTGTGTGCAGTAAAATTTTTCTATTCAATGTTACACAAGTATATTGAAACTCATCTCCATTGATAAGTTATTTGGCATCGGTGCTTGGTTTGGTGAGCGCTACTTACTTGCAAATGGCAGCAGCTGCAATGGTCAACCTGTCACCACAACCAAGCACCAGTCACACTGCTAAGTCAGTGGAAATCCTAGAGCTACTTACCAGAACGCTGATTTTTTCCTTTTGGGAAGAGGCAGGGTGGGTGAAAAATTCACATCCTGGCTGTTTCTCGTAGTGCGAGGCATATCGGGCGAATTGTTGTTGGAGCACTGACAAGAATATCACTAGCAAGCTAGCAGGCAATAGCAAGAATGACAAACCACTGCTAATCCCCCAGTTTACTCGAACCATGCGCATGATTCAGGGACTGGGACTGACATGCTGTCATCTCCTAATAATCCAATAGCTTGGACTCGACAATGTAGTTCTTATTATTTAATAAATATCATGGAATTTAAAGGAGATGATTTGATACATTGCAGTATCAGTAGCTAGATTACAGGCAGAGGGAGAAAAATAGAAACTCCCAAGGTCTCAAAGTTTAGTGTGGAGCACCAAGTTTTGTGCTGGGTTACAGATTTTGACAGCTGTAACATCTTTCCCTTATAATTGCTTCAAAGATTCTAAAGCAGTTGTGTTCATGTTTTTTGTGTGTCAAATTTAGGATACCGGTAAGTGTAATTCCCTGTGAAGTAGCATCAGGATCGTGAGACCGATGCACATTTCTCTCCCTTTTGAAAGTAATACTATTTTATTTGAGTATGAGACGAGACCAATGCCAGGCAAACAATACAATGAGAATCTGATACAAGAGGACCTGTTTATGTTGATGAACTATGTATTCCTGTTTGGATTTTACATCCTCAGCATTGAATGCCAGTCCATTGATTCTCCGCACATGCAAGTCGAAGGGTACTCTGGTCTTATCACAACTGGTCAAACTATCAACATCAAAATCAGCTTCTTTCCACGTGAACGCCGAAAATACAATGAGAAAGTGCCAATACAAGTCAATGGCATGTCGACTGAATACATTCGAATCTCTGGAGAAGGAACAGACCTAAAGGTTGGTGATATCATGAGTTATGTTGAAATGGCTGGATTGGAGTGCTTTAATCAACTGATGTTACTCGGTACTAAGAGGTGTATTAAGCCCAATGGCAACCATGACTGCTTGGCTGATTCATTCACTCTATATAGCTCACTGTAGTTGCTGTCTTATAATTTTATTGCTGTCTTATAATTTTATGTTAGCTATTTCCATTTGACTTGTAAATGTAGCCAATAATTGCGAACCCCAAACAAACAAGCACTCGTGCTTACGGGGTATCGTCAACCTTTCGTGTATTTATTAAGTGCATGTTAGTCCAGTTGTATCTTTGTAATTCGACACGGTTTTTGGTTGAAATATAATCTATCTATCTACATGTGCAATGCAAGCACAGAAAGAAAACTTAACACCACTTACACAATATGTCACACTGTGCAGGACAATCTAATCCCACTGTTACGTGCAATTACTACAGTATTCACATCAAGGTACCACCTGATAATTGACACATAGAAATGCAAGATGACTGCCACAGTAACTTCGACAACAGTTGCATATTATGCAAACCTGACTACCTTACAATGATCATCACGAAATAGGTATCTTACAATTTGTTGCTACAGAAAGCTTACACAATCAATTTTATTACAACTATAGGTTGAGGTAGTCAATCCAGCTGATCGTAGAGTGAATCTTGGAACAGCTCGCATTGGAACCTCTGTGAAGAAGTCGATTGCCATCATCAACCGCAGTCTTGCCTCACTGACATTCAACATAGACTTCACACCGGCATTGCCAATACTCCAGCAGCCAGGCATCGTAGATGTCACCCCATCAGCCAACATCACACTCCAACCAAAACAGCAGACTACTGTCACAGTCGCATTTGCACCAAAGACAAGAATTCCAAAGTTCTCAGAAGAGGTAGCGATTTTTTGCACTGTAGAAGGCTGGAAACTTTTTAAAAATTGCTTGAATTTTGATAAATGTGGTTTTAAAGGTGAGGGTTACACTTAACAGAGGTGGTTGTTTACAGATCAATGGTGATTGTTAACCCCTTCAATAAATATCACGTGGACTTACGCGGTCATCATGAGGCATCTACTAGTCAAACATTAGGAACAATCAACCAAATCATTTCGCCTGTGCAAGCAATATGCTGTGTTGTATGATGTGAGCTGTGAGAACCTCCCGCTAAAGAATTTATTATTGTACACACATATGAAGTGAGTTTTAATAGCAGTTCAGAAAAATGCTTGAGATATCATAAGAATAATTATAAGCAGACAACAAAGTACACAATAATCTGATACTAATAATTTGCCTCAATCTTTTCAAGAAAGTTGACCTTGTATGTAAAAAGAGCCCCAGTTTTTCCCATCAAACCTGTTATTTTAGCACATCTAATGTATTTTATAACAGCACTTGTCTATAAGCGAAGGTGATATTTTGAGACAGAAATTTGCTGCTAAAAATCTCCTTTATACAAGGTCATTTACAGTATGTCAAAGCGTTGCCTCGATAACAGATTGGCAATTTTGAAGCATCTTCTGTCTGCCATAGGTGATGTTAGGGCATGCTGGGACATTTCTCCCACTGTTCGTCTTCACTGGATGCTGTCACGGGCTCGATATCATCCTTGGAAGTAACTCCATACCATTTGGCAGTGTGACGCTTGGCAGCAATAGCACAAGAACGTTGATCATGAGTAACAATGGTGACATTGGAGCATCGTTTTGTTGGAATGCCGAGAAGTTTAAGCCAGATTTTGACATCAATCCTGTCAAAGGGTACATTTCTCCTGGGATGGAAGTAGCTTTCGTCATAACATTCACACCTACTGAAACAAGTCAGGACATCCGCTATGATGTAAGTTTGTCTGCTAAAGAAGACAATTGAAACAAGACAGCTACTGTTATCTTGCCGTCCCTGATTATTTAAAATCAAAGCAATGACTGGACTTACACACAGGTCTGTAGCAAAGTTCAATTCAAGCAATCACTGCCACGTCTATAGATACACATGGCCATTGTCAGTACCTCAGGTGACCTCTGACCGACCTCATTGCCATGCAGTAACTAAGCAAAGATAAGCCCAGTAGGCAGCTACTCTTGCACAAGGAAGCTAGCAACACAGCTACATATTGCACACCTTGCAATCCATTCTTGTGCATTATGGTACACGTTGCAGGTAGTATATATGAATAAAGCCTTGTCCTATGAGTAACAGCAAGGAAGTTTTTGATTTCCAACCCACCTATTCCATTTATTAGTTGTAATTTCAGTCCTTCCACTGCTTATAAATGTGACTGGTGCTTGCTTGTGAAGAGAACACGTTCCACAGCTTTGCCAGGTTGTAATCACTTGCTTACACCAGCTATCTTACAATAATGACAACTCCCACCAATCAAGCATCAACGCCAAATGCTCATCTAATGACTATGAATTTAACTGCTATATAACGTAAATGCGGTTAACAAGGTGAATAGTGACATGTGAAACGTAGCTTTCGCATCTGTACAACATGTTTAACAATGTTTACAGCCTTTCTGTTTGGTCCAAGAAATTACAGGTTGTCCTATACACAATTTACTATGAGTTCCTAAGCATAGCTGATCATGGAAGTTTTATTTTGTTTTGACAGAATCTTCGCTGTGCCATTGAAGGAGGGAAATCTCTTAAGCTTGTGCTGACAGGGACATGTGTCTCACAAGTTCCAATCAAAGAGGTCAGACAGAGGACACTTTGTAATGCTCAGATATCTTCATTTTCTGTCGATCTGTGCGTTTCTAGAGCTGTTTCTTTCTACGATAGGTTCTTCACTTTGTGACACATGTGAGAACGCGTGATACAAAAACAATTGCACTGCAGAACAGAACCAACGACCGTTGGTTGCTGAAGCCAGTCATTGATGGTGAATATTGGTCTGGGGCAGACTCATTTGTGGTTGATCCACAGCAGAGTAAAAATTACGAACTGACCTATCGCCCCCTTGCAATGACAGTGGAAAACAAGCGTCACATGGTAAGTAGACAGAAATTATAGACATTTGCAACACTTTGAAACATGCCTATAATTATCAGATTAGGAATCTTGAAATAAAATTGGTTTTCAAAGACAAGTGCTTTTATGAAAAGGTTGATTTACATAAAAAGTGTTGGCATAGAGCTTGAGATAAGTGGCCACTATAGACAGGCGGTTGCTGTACAGAGGTGATCGCTTTCATAGGTTCGACTGTATAAAACAATTTCATCACATTATTGAATCACAGCTTCTTGATATTACGTGTTTCCTTGTGGCACAGTCCAGCAGATTTTTAGTGCTTTATGCTGAAGAGTCTACTCTGTGTTAAATGTTTACATTATGTTAGGGCAGGAGTTAAGAGAGTAGATATTTGATTCCCATGTGAATCCAGAAGGCAGATTCACTACCGGATCATAAAAATCTCATCAACATCATTCAAATAGTACAACAGCTGTTGGTATTTAGCTTCCCAATTATCCAGTTTCCCTATTACTGCATGGTAGGGCTCAATATTCTTTGCCTTCCCTGATGGCACTGGGATGCTTCAAAGTCTTTCTGGGACTGCCGAGGCACCCAAGCCATCTGCCAACACACAACGTGATGTGCCTTGCAAAACATCGTTCACAGAAGTTCTTCAAGTGTCAAATTGGCTCAAGAAATCTCAGAGGTAATGCCAGATAAATGGTCAAGAAAAAGCCATGCTGTGGCAAGTCTTGTGTGTAATGGTTAAAGATCTGTGTACTGTTGTACGTTAGGTTCAAAGTCTCCATCGAGGTCCTTCGTCCGGAGAAGATCGACTCATCTACGTCTGTCACTGGACTGGAATACATCGATGTCCCTGGGATGTCCAAGAAGGAGTACAAACTGACATTCTTTGCTCACAAGGAAGGCATCTTCAATACCAAGGTGAAAATCAGGAATCATGCATAGCATTATTGCTATTTAAATCAAGTCATTTATGTTTGTGTAACGAAGTATTAGTATCTTTTGTGGCTAACAATTTAATTTTGCTAATGGTATTTGGGAGGCAGGCATGAAGTACGTTTTCGTATTTTGCTTTTTTAAGATTACATTCAAAAACGAGCAAAGCGGAGAGTACCAGTTCTACTATGCCACCTTCAAAGCGACATCTCCTGGTGTTTTGGCTAGCATTGACCTGATTACACCCGTTCGACAGTCAACATCCCATGTGTTGACAGTTCATAACCCCATGGCAACACCAGTCAATTTTCAAACCAATTGCAATGCCCAGGACATTAATCTTCCTCCGCAATTCACGGTTCCAGCTCAGTCAGAGGTGAGACCACATTTGATTAATCACAAATGTTTAAACGGTCCTATTACTAACGTTTGGAACTTTGGATAACATTTATACCCGATAGACTATTGGAGTGAAGTGACCCTATGCAGGATAGTCTGTTGAACTACACTGCCCCAATGCTATTCCATATGATTCTGCTCTGCTTTTGCACAGTGAAATGACTCACAGGGAAAGTGGTATCACTCTGCTCCGATATGGTTTTATAGGAGAGCAGAGTTAATGTAATCAATTGGATTTCGCTAACAGGGGAACCCAGAAGACTCTGAGAAACCTCTGTTACCACAGAACAATGTTTTGATTCTGTCATTCTGATTTGATTCATATTCGAGGTTAGCAGAGCATCACAGTGTAATTCAAAACCTATCCAGCATGATTTTCACTTCGCTCCCATTTGGAGTCACTTTGCTCTAACAGCTTCCAGTATATATAGTTTGCCATAATCCAGGTCTTTGAATTACCCAACAAATAATTTACCATTGCTTTTACATGGCAGGGTTCTTTGACATTTGAGTATCTACCACTGAAATCTGGCTCACAGACGGCAAAACTGACGCTTCAAAGCTCAGAACTTGGGTTGTATTTATACGATCTCAATTTGTCAGCGACTCCAGCCAGCAAGGAGCGACCTGTGCACTTTGTTGCGGCTCTTGGCACCAATCAAGTTCAAGCATGCAAGTTTGTCAATTACACCAAGTCTAAAACGGAGTACCAATGCAAGGTGAACATGTTTGCTTAAAATCAACTGCAATGGGTACCATAGCAGAGATCCTGTCCAATTACCTTCTCTTGTTACTCGATAAAGTTTTGAAATAAATTATTGAATATTTCACTTCTAGGCTGACAGCCCTGACTTCATCGTGGACAAAACCATAATGGCAGCATCGGCATCAAGCGGAGGGTCAGAGGTCAGTGTGGATGTGACCTACGAGCCATGCAGCCTTAGCAGCAACAGTGCCCATTTGACATTGACGTCAAACAATGGAGGCGAATACACTTTTCCTCTCATTGGCCGCTGCCTGCCATCTAAGCCTCAAGGACCGTACACGATTAAGGCTGGCTCGTCAACTGCTATTCCATTCAAAAACATCTTCGTTCAGACGACTGCTTTCACTTTTCACACGGACAATCCTTGCTTCACAGTCAAGTCAGGAGAGAACATTCGTGCTAAAAAGGTTCATAATATCATGGTTAGCTTTGATGGAAATCTTAGTGACAACAAAGCTGTCCGCATGGGGAAGTTAGTTGTCAAATGCCAGACGGATGCTGCCTCAGGAATGAACTGGACATTTTACCTAAAAGGTGTCTTCCAATGACTTGCATAGATATGTTGTGTGTTTTACGGTAGTTAAATTAAAGAGTGGAGAAAACCCTACTAGTGGTGATGCAGGTTTAACTTGTGTGGCTTGGATCAGAAATATTGTAAATATTATTGAGTCATATGATGACACGTTATGAGGAAATGTCTGCTAGTTATGTCTACCTTATATATTTCAGTTTTCTTGGATTTTATGTAGCTAACTGACAGTTAGATTAAGTTAAAATCAATCGGTTGACTGCAGGAACATAGCATAGAATCAAGGCTAGCCTCAATCCCATGCAATTGAATTATCAGATGACAGCACTTCAGCTCCAGTCCCTTGAATCAAGCGAATGGGTCAGATAAGCAAGGGGATTAGCTGTGGTTTGTCATTCTTGCTATTGCCTGCTAGCTTGCTAGTCATACTCCTGTCAGTGTTTTAAGACCAAAGAACTCAATACGCAACGCACAACGAGAAACAGCCAGGATGTGAGATGTCAACCGCTCTGCCACTGACTTAGCAGTGTGACAGCTACTTGGTGACAGGTTGACCATTGGTCAACTGACGCAAATAAGACCATTTAACAAAACTGTTACTTTGAATCAGAGATAAACACGACACGGATAGCAAAGCCACAGTACCAGAGGCAACGCTAGTGACCGAACTACTGCCAACTTTACTTTGCCACTGACTTAGCAGTGTGACAGGTGCTTGGTGACAGATTGACCATTGCAGCTACGACCCTGGTGAGGAGTTTAACAGGGATTTTCAGCTGCGGTAGAAGAGTGTCGTCAATAATTACTTGAAACGTAAAACAAACACTCAAAAAGATAGAAGCAGTAGACACAATCACTCAGTGTTAAATATAATCAGATATGGACAAAATTTACAAAATCTGACTTGACTCACAACCCGGAAAAGTTCACACTGCAAATGGTCCAATGGGTGTACTTCAACGAAACCAGTACATGTCAGTAGCATAGTGACATATTTCTTGCTACATGGTGACATTACTCTGAAATATTCCTACATCTTTTAATATGTTACAAATTTTAAATGATAACCATTGAAAACGCCTGTCCAATATACAACCAAGTAGCATACTCAATGCATTATACTGTTCTAGCAGATAATCAGCATTTGATTTAAACGTCCAATTTTATCGCGATGTGACCTTTGTAGGCTTTTTTGCCAATAAACAACAAACAGCATCCGTGGCTTGTTTCAGGATTGGATACGTTCCACTGTCAGTGTCAACGGTCAACAACAACCCTAAACGAGATCAACGAAAAAGTCAAATCAAAAAGTCGCAATTTAAGACCATTTAATACAACTGTTACATTATTCAATGAATATAGCCCAGTAACCCAATAGCCTGTCCCTCTTGGGGCGCTCATCATAATAGTATTTAAATATTTCACTACAGATAGGCACTGGCCTTAGGAATACGTATAGAGTCAAACATGTACAGTATTACTGGCTACTTTTATAGAACAGCCACCTGTGTATAAAGGCCACTCTTCATAACCCCAAAAATGACATTTGCCAAAGAAATCAACTTGGACAGAAAGGCAAACTGTCTATAAAGGTCATTTTCCGTAGATCCCAAAGGTGACCATTATAGACAGGTTTCTTTGTAAACGATACTTCTCCTTGCTTCAGGATTTAACTCAAGTTAATGAAGTAGAAGCCTTAGTTAATTGACAGAATGCAAGCAAAAACGTGTAACAAGCAATAACTCAAGCTACACTACAGGTACAGTGAAACCTGTCTATAACGGTCACCTCTGGGACCTGAGAAAAGTGACCTTTATAGACAGGTGGCCTTTCTGTCCAGGTTGATTTCTATAGAAAGTGTCATTTTGGGGTTATGAAGAGCGGCCTTTATAGACAGGTGGCTGCTCTATAGAGGTGGCTGCTAATGCAGGTTTGACTATAATTCAATAATTTGATATTAGCAGATGAGAAATTTTAAGATCTCCACCTTTATGAAGAGTGTCGTTAAGATCCTGGAGTTTGGAGAGCAAAGGTGTTCTTCGAAGTAAACCCACAGCCTAAGGATAAATCATATACATGCAAGTCAGTAAGAGTCAAAGAGCTCATTGGTCACAAATGTGACTCAGATTTGATGATAGCTATTGGCTACCTTGCGGTTGTCTAGTAAGATCTGCCAGAAACAAGACATTGCGAGTGTTTTTGACATAATGGATTGTCTGTCGACGGCGTTTAGCAAGCTGGTAATCAGGTCATCTGTATAAAAACGCGAGATAAGATAATGAAGAAACATAGAAAGGAAGACATACTGTGTGCCGTGGTTTGGTAGTTAATATACATTACCATTGGACAATAGGGCTTGCTTGTTGAGTGGGATGAACAGAAGATTGCGAAGGATCAGAAGTGCAGCATTCGAAATGACCTTATTTGGCTGAGTGGAGTAATGCACGACAAGAGACAGTCCATCTGCAACAAAATAGGATTGTGCCGTCAACCAGCAGACATTGACACAGCTCGGGATGACATCCAAAAGTTGAATATCACTCCAGTGCACACCTGGTATTTTGACAATGAGTCTTGCGCTGTCAGCATGGAATGACAATGCCGTAAGAAGACGGAGCCAAGCATGAAGTAAGACAGCAATGGTCTTTTTAAATGGCTTGCTGATTGCCAAATGGGAAAGCGGCAATCGGCTGAACAGGACAGGGAATCCACTCTAAACAACATAAACGAACAATAGATTACTGAATAACGAATACAATAATGCCCAAAGTACAATGTAACCTGTCTGTAACGGTCACCGATAGGACCTGAGAAAAACGACCTTATACACAGGTGGCTGCTAGAGGTGGCCATTAATACAGGTTTGACTGTAGATGATGATTTAATTAACACAACTTCAATTGTATCGCATACCTTCCAAATTAGCGAACGACATTCATTTGTATTGCACACATTTGTCATTAGCTGGAAACCAAGTAACAAGTGTGGGTCGGGGCTACCACTGGTTGCCAAGCAACTGTTATGCGATTTGATCATCAGTTTCAATACGGATTGCAACAAGCATGGCTGCTCAACAGATATCCGCGGTGACGCCTGACACAGCGCACTGTGAACTGCAAATGACAAAGCATAAGGAATGCTTTATAATGCACAAGCACGCAAACATGATATCTACGCAAAGAACAGAGATATTGCTGAGAGACAGATTACTTTTATTTTAGGCACAAGTGTCTGTTGTTGAAATATTAAACTTCTCCATATTGCAAAATATTAGTATGCTCCAAAGCTTCTAATCACTGCTGGCATATTACCAGCAACCAGTGGTGGATTGACTACTTTATATTTGTAGTTCGCTACAGTTACAACTACAGGAGGAATAAAGTAGTTAGCTACAACTATTCGCTATCTGCTCCAGAAAGTAGCTAACTACTTCGCTACTGACTACTTTCCTTTTCTTACGAAGTCAATCAGAAGCAAAAATGTTGGCTTTTTATCAATATTCACAAAATATTAAACTTGTTACGCGAACGAGGCTCCAATCACTGGCTATATCATACTTCTTTTAAATCAATTAAAATAGTTCTAGTGGGTAGTGGCAGAACAACTTCAAAACGTTTTCAAGAAACAGTGTGCTACTGTCTCGGAATTCGCAAAATCCAGCTGCAAATGTATGTGGAAAAAGTAGCTAAAATGATTGTCTTAAATCAAAAAGTAGTTCGCTACAAACTACACTTCTTTTGTTAAAAAGTAGTTCGCTACAGCTGCAACTACTTTTTGAAAATTGTAGTCAAAAACTACTTCGCTACAAAGAAAAGTAGTTCGCTACAAGTAGCTAACTACTTGTAGTTCGCTACTTCCACCACTGCCAGCAACCAGAATAATGAATAATACTGTATATACAGTCAAACCTGCACTAGCGGCCACCTCAATAGAGCAGCCACCTGTGTATAAAGGTCATTCTTTAAAACCCCAAAATGACACTTTCTATAGAAATCAACCTGGAAAGGAAGGTCACCCTTCTACAAAGGTTATTTTTCTCAGGTGCCAGAGGTGAACGTTATAGACAGGTTTCACCGTATATCAAACTTTACGACATAATATTAAAAGATTTGAAAAGAATACGAGAATGCTAAATTATTTGGTACACTAGCTACCGCACCAGTACTGAATCTTCTAATCCACCTCATACAAAGAGATTTATCGTATTCGTGCAGAATTGTAATGATGCAAATCTTCAGAATAAAAATATCTAAATATCTCTTAAGATGAATTCCTAGCAACAGGACCCAACTGGACTCCATTAAATGTGCTTGAAATGTAGCACAATAGAAACAAGGCCGATTGAGCAATTAGCCGATCTTCAATCACACGCACCTTCAGAGCAGCCAGCAGAGAGAACAACCATAAAATCAACGATTGGCATGGTGAGTTCACGGTATACGTTAGACCACTGCCAGAGATGAGCAACTGGCGCCATAACTTGCATTTGCAACAGAGCATTCTATATGAATAGACAAAGCCATTACAACGCTGATGAACAAAACTGTTGTAAAGATCTACTGGTAAGGGAAACAGAAGACATCACACGTACAGTGAAACCTGTCTATAATGGTGACCTTTGGGACCTGAGAAAAATGACCTTAAATAGGTGGCCTTTCTGTCCAGGTTGATTTCTATATAAAGTGTCATTTTGGGGTTATCAAGATGGGCCTTTATACAAAGATGGCTGCTCTATAGAGGAGGCTACTAATACAGGTTTGACTGTAACATGAGGCATCACTTACCTTAGTCTCAATGTCCTTAAAACTGGCAGACTTGATTAGCATCAATAACTTAAATGCTCCAGCAACAAGGTCTTTCTCCTATTAGGAAGGACAGAGTAACACATGATTAAAAAAGAGCTCCTATGATTAGACATCCACATGACATAACTCACACTTGTTTGCAGAACACAAAGAAACAAAAGGCGAAAAATGTTACCTGACGTTTTCCAACGATATCTTTGTCAAGAACAAGTGTTGCAGTCTCCAATCTTCCCAGCAGCTCTGTGATATCATCAACTGTCTCCTTGAGAATACCACTCTTCAAAGCATTTATTTTTGCTGTCTTGCTTTTAGACAGCAGTAGACAATAGCAGTGGAATGCCTTGTATTTTGAACAGTAGCGATTGTTGTCTTCAACCGTCCACAGCTCCCAAAGCAAGGAACTCAAACCTTCAACATCTGATAGAAATTGGTTTCTCTTATTCTCTACAATGCATTGTGACATGTCAGAGCGTGATTTGTCCATATCAGAATATAAACCAGACAGCAGCTTGATAAATATTTCTACAAATGACGCCAAACTACGACCATGTTCACTCCGATGTTTGTACACAAAGATGAAACAATCTAAAAACAGAAAATTATGTTGTCACATTATTTCAATCAACCAAGACTGATACCAACAGAAACTATCGACCATATTTAAGAACAGAATACCGTTTAGGGCCTTGCCATGGCTTGCAACAGAATTAGCCCAGGTTCCATCCTCCAGAACATGTTTAGAGTTTCCTGAGGTGTCAATCACGTCAGCTGCATGTAGTAACATCAGTGAAATCTCCTCTGCAATGCGCTTGTCCCCTGCGACAAAGAAACAGAGATGCGTTTGACTGATGCCAAATGAAACTAAGATTCATCAATTGTCTACAATAAATAACTTGTCGTAATTAACCTACAACTGCGATCAGAGGTAATTATCCCAAAAGCACCACTCAATAGATCGGAGAATGCTGAAAATTTCTCACGCCCATCCTCGTCTATTGTTTCTTTGACCATAGACGAGACAAAACATTCATTAAATCTACTCAATTAAGATTTAACCATCTTATTGCTGAACTGACCATGATGGCCACGCAAACGTTCAATAATTGAAACAAAACTCACCAGCAGTTGAAACAACATCAAATAGTCGGCTGATAGCCGTCAGTATATGGTCGTGGTCAAACTCTGATATTTGAATGATGCGCTGGAGACAGAAAAGTGCCTGAGAATAGCATTGTATCTGACAAATTGTGCGAAGGAGCAAACGCTTTGATGTCTTCTTAGCGATGCGACTGACAGCAGTGATGATCAAGGGTGCATCAAGGATACTACAATACGAAACAGAATCATTCAAACATATGGTGATTCACAATCTCTGACATTATGATTATCCTGCCTGATTTATCATACAAGGAACACTTTCATCTTGAAACACTGTACTTCTAACAGACATCAGTTAAAGACAATTCACAGTTGTTACGACATTTGCAATAAATTCAAAACAGCTTGCATATACCGTAATATACTATAGACTGTCCTCTACTCTACATGAAAAGGCCATCTCTATTTCTCTTAATGCACTCACTAAATAGACTATGCCATAAATCACGGTCAGACGCGGCTGACAAAGTAACACCAAAGAAAGACAAATCAACATCCAATACCACCCTGCTGTGTCCTTGGCGGCGCATCTCGGTCGGCTTCCAGGTCATGACGTTGTAAAATGGCTAGCGGGCGTAGGGCTCAGATTTCACTTACTGTGCTTGTTTGCATGCGTCTGTACTCAAAAATCCCTAAGTACAGTCAGTATTAAACATGACACACTGAATACCTGATAAGAACTTCAGTGATCTTTGCATCTGCTATGATAGCAGCAATGTTTCTTGGAACGAGGCAATTCACCAATTCTGACAACAGCTTTAGAAATTCTATCTTCAGTTTCCATCCATAGGATCCCCTGACGGTTTGCAAGAGCACATCACAATTGGCAGAATACCTGAGAAAAAAATTTAATCAAGAAAAAGTGAGTAGAGCAAGATGAAAAAGTAGCACACATCAGCCAAAACAGCTGCAATTTATAATCCATTATAGAATAATAATTAGAAATAATAATAATAATAATAATTTAATAACAATAAAAAATAATAATAATAATAATAATAACAATTTTCACATTTGTGAAGCATTTACACTATCTTCCCTTGATTTTTTGTCCATTTTGAGCAAGTATGGTGGAAGCTTTACCTTTGAAGTGGAGGGCTATCATCTTCCATTGCCTTGGCTGAACTGCATACAGAACTTGAGTTATCACAGGCAGGCTGTTTCTCTGTTGAACCGTCGTCTTTTGAGATTAACAGCACTGATTCACTGCTTTCCTCACTGAGACCAGAAGGAAGTTGTTTGTAAGGTAATTCTAAAGAGGTTAATGACTCAGTCGATAAAGATTGATTGCCTTGCGGTGAACATATCCAATGATCAGCTCCTGATGAGATCACATGATTTGGTGCGGCTTGTAACGTTGCCTTCAGCACGCCAAAGAATCTGAAATGCTCAAGCAACATGGCAAAAGCCTGCTTGCCAACAACAACTGCCTGTCAAATGAAAAGCACAGGAAATAACAGATCAGAGAACAATGGATTAGAAAATCAACAATTCTAGACATGCGTAGTTAAAGCAATGTGGATTGGGTCATACAGTGAAACCTGTCTATAACGGTCACCTTTGGGACCTGAGGAAACGACCTTTATAGACAGATGGCCTTTCTGTCCAGGTTGATTTCTATAGAAAGTGTCATTTTGAGGTTATGAGAATGGCCTTTAGGCACAGGTGGCTGCTCTATAGAGGTGGTCCCTAATACAGGTTTGACTGTATATGGCTAGTGGTTATGAAGAAACATAAAACATACTTCACGCTACAACTATGAAGTGAAAATGAATGTCTGCTCATAGGTGTTGAAATCATTAGCACTTGGGTCATGGCCAAACTCCGCTCCTGAAGTCTAAGTTCTCCAAAGGGCATTACACTCAGTAACGATTGAAATAGTTGAAGATAGGGGATTGGGAAAAGGTCTCTGTATATCTAATAATCTAACGCTATGAATATCAAAGTTTTCGTAAAAAGTGCTGTTGGATGAATCCTTTTTGGTTTTCACAAGTATTTCACAACTTTTTTGATTTATAATCTAATGCATTGATTGCTAACCAACTGTTCTAGCCGATAAATCGATGTTTGACATTCAATCTACTATCAGTCCAGTTCTACCAATACCCAGGGCTGTAAAAGTTACCTTTTAAAAGTAACTAGTTACAGTTAGAGTTACTTTCTTTGGAAAACGAAAAGATACTCTTCAAAGCTACTATTCTCTAAAAATAACTTTGAAAAGTTACAAGTTACCTGTATCTGAAAAGTTACTAGTTACAGTTCTTTGAAAGCTACTTTCATCGATGTTAGCATAAGAAAGAAGGTATAATTTACATGCGTATTTTAAAATAATTGCGATTTACTGTCTGCTGGGGATTTTTTTCATGCATACATGATACATGAATGCTTGGAGGCTTAAAAGGTACCCACGATCAATTATGATCTAGAAGTGAAAAATAACTAATTGCCAACTTTGAAAAGTTACTAGTTACTTTGAAAACAGTATCTACTCACAGTTAAAAGTTACTTTCAGTGAAAAGTAACTAGTTACCTCAAAAAGTTACCCAAAAAGTAGCTTTTCAAGTAACTAGTTACTAAAGTAACTAGTTACTTTACAGCCCTGCCAATACCTCAGTGAAAGTATCCTCAACAACCATTGTGGACCAGAGCATATCATCGTCACAGCGATTGGCAGCGATGCAAAGCTGCGTCAGAAGATGAGTTGCCTAGGGAACAAAACTATCACATATCATGATCTATACAACAGATGACACCAATGCCATATCACAAATCACTATGACTGATACCATGTGAAAATCATGTAAAAAACCGTGTGAAAAACCGTGTGAAAAGTGCCCTTTTCACATCGTCTTTTGCCCTGTTTTCTAACTCACATGGTTTTTCACATGATGTTTGAAATTTCACATGGTTTTCACATGGTTTTGGACTCCTAGTGAATGTGGAGGTACAACGTCATCACCGATACGTTGTCTTATCAGCTTGCCGAGGTCATCAACACGTCATTACAAATCATAACTTCATCATCATGCCAATATCATCAACTGTGTGTCGAGCTTTAGGTTATAGAAATTTACATTAAAACGGGCAAAGTAAAATGACGGTCGGTGCATTCAAGAGCCATTCTCCAAAATATTCAATTTCTCATAAAAAGCTCAGTTGAATAAGGTTTCCAATCATATCCCTTAGTCAATCAGATTACCAGAAACTAAATTGACATTTTGTAGCCATACTTACTTGACTTCTGACCAACATGACTTCTCGTTCGTTTAGAATTGTTTCCATGGTAATGGCCCAGAGACCTCCAGAGTATGCTTGCAATTCAGAGTTAAGAAGCAAGAGCCAGTCCAAATGAATACCAATTGAAGTCGATAAACTCCATGCTGACCATCGCACCTCATATGTTCTATCCTTGAACAGCGTCAGCAACCAGTCCAACGGTTTGTCAGTGCCACTCAGCATCACCGTACGCAGCAGTTCCTAAATACAGTCAAACCTGTATTAGCGACCACCTCTATAGAGCAGTCACCTGTGTATAAAGGCCACTCTTCATAACCCTAAAATGATATTTTCTATAGAAATCAACCTGGACAGAAAGGCCACCTGTCTATAAAGGTCATATATCTCAGGTCCAAGAGGTGACCGTTATAGACAAGTTTCACTGTAGATTATGCTAACAGATAAATTTCTCTATGAAACAGATGATCACGAAATCGAAAAATCGGTAAAATATCAGGAAAAAGTAAATCATGTGTCACTCTATTGCAGACAACATGGTAAAACGATAACCGTTAGCCAACTTTTTGCTAACTCAAACTAGGTGGAAAATTAAAATAAGCATGTATATGTGACCAAGAAAGACGATTATGTTTCACGCATGCGCACCTTATTGACATTTCCATGTCTACTGATTTCTGACAGCACATGACACATTGTTTGTGACGCACGTGACACAACTCCTTTGCCCATGAAGGACGATGATGCGCCAAATTGATTCGAATGGAACGAGAGAAGGATCTATAACAAAGTCAATATGAAGTCAAGAAATCAACACATAAAACTCACAAAGACCATCAAACAACACCTATTACCATCATCATGATCATCAGTTGTTCTGATATCCGGCCAGCTAATTAAACATATTTTTCACTTAGTTTTTTTCTCATAATTATCTGTAAAGGCATTGAATATAACTCACATAAAGAGTTTCATGCTACGAAACTAGACAATGACATCATAACAGCCATTGGTTCTTAAAATGAACTTTTATGTGATTTCTTAAAGGTATTACAGCGGTCGTAGCTTCATAACTCAAATCAATTTTAGTCTTAAACCTTCAATTTCGTCCCAGATAAAAATACATATTTCTAATAAATAACATTGTGGGACTCCGCCACATAATGCGTTTTCAGAAGGGTCCTCTGAGCAAAATGTGATCAGTAAATAAATCGGCAGAATGAATAAACTACAGTCATAGTACAGTGTAGGCCAAGAGTGGGTAGATATCTTTTATACAGCCAGCCCCGCATGGAAAACTCGTAAATCGTACGCCGGATTTTACGCCAAACTTGAAAACACTTGTACGCCAAAAATGTTTGGATTGCTTATAGTCCCAACCAAGGCCTCAACTCAATAAGGAAAAGTACGCCAACTACTCAAATTTACAAATTTTAGGAGGACGTACGCCAAATTTGTTTCGGCGTAGGCTGACTCCACGCCGGATAAATCCAGCGTAACATACATGTTTTCCATCAGGGCAGCCAGCAAGACCTACACATCAACTTAAAACAGCGAATCAACTCATTCTGCTACAGGATGTTGAATCCAGCCCGTCAAATCTAAATGACAAAAACGTAATAAAGGAAACCATACAACTCCAGTCGAGCACTGTATCATATCTTGATACAGTACTGTACCTGCTTGATCATTAAAGACAGCTTACCTGCTTCAATGACTTCAGAAGTGGGACAACTAGGACATGAACGTTCTTGTGATTTGCTTCCTGGCAGAATTGCTTAGCCACAGATAATGACCTTAGTAATTGTAGTGTAACTTCTAAAACTGGTAAGTCATAATGGCTCTCTGTTTTGATCCGTTCAAGGCTTCCGATGAGCTGTTTCATAGTTGAGCAGAGGAAACCCTCTGGAAGGGCGACTTTAAGGCGACAAGCCACATCAGCCAATGAGATCATGAGCCGCAACATCGACTTAACCCAGTTCCTTTACAAAAAGAGAAGAATTCACGACATAAACAGTGATCGATATAATATATAAATTTATCCAGAAAATAGTACAGGCTTGAGAATTGAGGGAATTAAAGAGTGGATATGTTTGTTTTGTGACAGTGCAATTCTATTGAGCAATCAGTTCCTGTTCCTTATAGTGTACAGAACAAAATTACCCCACAAACTATGGCTATTTATGGACAAAAAATAATAAAAGTAGATGCACTCTTGAAATTACAAAGTCACTATATTAACAGATTTGCCAGACTGCAACAACACACTTATGGGTTTCCATTTCAGGGTGTTGTGGAAGGGCTAAAGAGGTTTGATTTGAAGAAATTACCACCGAACTGCAACCTATTCTTACACATTACGATGCAACCATGGCATTGTCTCCCGCAGCCAATCAATGATGTACACTTAGACGTGTAGAGTACATAACAAGCGAGATGACATGCGATAAAATTCACAATGATAATCACTGCCGTTAAATACACAGCAACCATCGTACCAGTTTTGGCTTTATTAACAGACGACAGTCTAACATGTTTTAACGACCACCTGCCTAAAGACACCACCTGCTTGAAGAGACAATCCTCCAATGATGTCTTAAACATTTTAGCAGTACAGTTAAACCTGTCTATGACGGTCACCTGTGGGACCTGAGAAAACGACCTTTATAGACAGGTGGCCTTTCTGTCCAGGTTGATTTCTATAGAAAGTGTCATTTCGGGCTTATGAAGAGTGGCCTTTATACACAGGTGGTTGCTCTATAGAGGTGGCCGCTAACACATGTTTGACTGTACCACTTACTGTCCTTAAGTGACCATCTGTATTCGGAGACTAATATGACATTAGTTGTGTGGGTGGTTGGTCAAGACAGGTCAGGCGGTAGTTCTATTAATCATGGGTCTAGTAAATGACAGTGATTGTACTGAGTACGTCAAGTCTAACACGAGCCTTTCCTAGCCATTTCAAGAATTGTAAAATGTAAATTGTTAACCTAAGACACCATCAATTCCATCATGCAACAAACACACAAACACCTTGCATTGTTGCTCTTGTTCAATGATATTTCCGTGGTTTGGGATACATCTCTGAGAGTAGTGAATAAATTAGCCATTGATCCAGACAGTAGATTAGCCACAGACTGAACATCGTCCGACTTCAGACACGGCGACTCCAGTAAAGCTGTTAACATGGCCACAATCAACTCTTGTTTCCCATGTTGCTCTATCGCAATCAGCTTGTTGCGTATCTCCCTTGATAACAGATTGAAAACAAAACACCAAAGATTTAGAAAGCAAAATGTCTTCATCAATGAAAATGATTACAACAAAGGTGTGCAGTTTATTTCTCCTTGCAAACATAATTCTACATCGACCAGTGTTGAGTACTCTTAGGCTATCACATGACACTATCCACGTTTTTTTTCTGTAGTACATATATCCATCTATATATATCGAGGGCACTGGGGGAGACAAGCTGAAAGCTTAATAGGTCACCCTCGCGAAAGAAAGACCTTTTTTGTCTTTTTTTTAACTGCCACACGCGGAGACAGACACTTTTTTGGATGAACGGTGGAGGTACGTAGGGGGATTTTTTACGAGTTCCACCACCCTCGTTGCGAAGGCTGGCTCCCTTGTCTAAAACTATTAGTTGGACGTTTCGAACCACCTCTGCACTGATGATAATTGTGCAGCACGGCGCGTTACATTAAGCCCCTCGCCACCAGGGCAGCAACATGGTCCAAGCTGCAGGTCCGGCTGGGATTCAAAGAAAGACCATGATTATGATCTCACGTCTATTTGTTGTTTGTTGATGCAATATTGTTTCCAGATCCAGAGAATATTTATTTTATCTTACGTTGTAAATACAATTAAGTTTATTAATGTAAACTATATATATTATATACAGGTATTTTGGTTTCATGTAAAAAAGCATATCAATGCAGACTGGTCTTACATGATATTAAATAAATTTAAGCTCAAAGCAAGCAAGTTTGCTGTAGAACACATTTCTAGGAAGTTCATTATCATGATGCCAATGATGTTATCGGAAATGTGTCGAAGGAGTAAAGACAAAAGACTTCCCGCCCACCTACAAAGAGCAGCGCCCCGCCTCTAGAGGCCTGACGTTCCAGACAAGAGAGCCCTGCTGGGACAGAATCATTTCTTCTTCTTGAGTCAAAAGAATGACAACGCACATCAACAGAGGTCAATCTAATATACTGAATTTTGATCCTGCAAGCAGATTGCATGACGAACTGCTTACAACATAAAATGGTCCAGGAACGATTAGCCTTCAACAATAATTATATAAAGCAGACCGCAGACTGGCAACATGATTACAAAGAGAAAGTAATCGCGACAACACGTGGAGCGATTGCATCATCACGACGTCGGAGAAATCGGGAGAAATATCCAGATTATTATTCTTGCTTCACTTCCTGCTTTTCTTCTCCTCCTTCGCATTTCTTTTCGCCTTCAGGTTGTTCACTTTCTTTCTGCCCATTATCCTGTGGTTCTTCTTGTTTCTTCTCGCTTTCGTTCTCCTGCGAAGCTTCGGGTTTAGGAGCAACCATTTCTTCGCTTACCTTCCACAGCTTTTCAGCAACTTCAAGATCTTTCGCCAGTGCTATGGACGGTTCAGTTTTCATTCGCTTGACCAAATACTCCCCTGAAAGCGATTCAATGTCTGGCTGGACAGCACAGAAAATTGATGTTTGTGCTCCTTGCTCGGGAGTGAGGAAAAATATCTTTCTCACGGGGGCCATCCACCAGCTCGAGATGACAGAATGCCTACCTAGGTTGGTGGCAATTGCACCCGGGTGAAGTGAGTAGGAGGATACTCCTTCAGCGTGGTATCTCTTGTGGAGTTCTTTGGTGAACAAGATATTGGATACTTTGCTGCGACCGTAAGCACTCCACGCGCCGTAGTTCTTTTCCAAATTCATATCTTCGAAATCGAAAGAGCCCCATCTGTGGGCAGAAGAAGCCACGTTGACGATGCGACTTGGTGACGATTTCTTCAGTGTTTCCAGGAGTAAAGTTGTAAGAAGGAAATGTCCAAGATGATTAACGGCAAACTGCATCTCGTATCCATCTTTAGACAATTGTCTCTCTGGCATCGCCATAACGCCTGCGTTGTTTACCAAAATGTGCAGATCGCTTTCTTTTTCCAGGAATTCTTTGGCAAAATTACGAACAGAATCAAGTGACGACAAATCGAGTCGGATGAGATAAACATCGTCGTTTTTGCTCTGTTCCTTGATGTCTGCAACGGCCTTTTCTCCTGCTTCGACATTTCTGCATCCGATGACGACTTTAGCTCCACGTTTTGCTAAATCAACAGCCGTTATGAATCCAATACCGCTGTTTGCCCCTGTGATAACAGCAGTCTTGCCTTCTAATTTAACATCAGTAATCTCTGGAGGTCGTGAGAAAAACATCGCTGCGTAGGTATTCTGTCGACTGTATCAGGATCACTGATATTCTCTTGCAATCTCTGCTTCTGATCGGAGTGATCGCGAATGACCACGCTGCTGCAACGCGGAGTTGTTATTATCAACGCCCCTCAGTGGAAACCACGTGATCCGCAGCACGCGCCACTGGGGTTAACACGTGACCTTCAAAGTTTGTAACACAACGCTGCACGGCTATTTATTTCACAACCAAAATAAACGTGCTAACTTGAGAAGTTTTGTTTATTTTTTATGATTTTCTTTCAACTTTCTTTGAACACCATTTCTTCGATAAATGACGGCAACATCTCGGCAAGTTCTGAATCTTGAGCATTCCAGACGGCTCTTTACAAATGCACAGAATTAGGTCTCTTTTGTGCGTTGGAAGGCAGAGAAAGACCGAATTTTGTTTGCCAATTTCCTGTTGTAGAACATTAGAATGAGCCATAACAAGGCTCCGTCGTCTACTATATTGTTGCTATTACAAAGCGTCGCAGTTACATCGCGGAGAACAAAATTAGCGTGTCAGCTAAATTCGCAACCTTGCGTTATCCATTGAAATTCAAGAGGAATTTTAAAAGTCGAGCGATGTCATAATGACAAAAGAGAAACGTAACACATTTGTTTTATTTACATATAATTATTACAGCACATTGTATGAATAATTGAAACAACGATAATTGTAATAATAAATACTGCAATTTAGACAAGCTGATTTGAAAAAATTCATTCAATCAATGCAATTTATTCACTCTCGCATTTTACTGCCTTGAAGAACAACATAGTAGCCAGTTTGGCGGAGTTTACGGCAGGACGAGTCAAACCTGTATTTGCAGACACCTCTATCAAGCAGCCACCTGTGTATAAAGGCCACTTTTCATAACCCAAAAATGACATTTTTAATAGAAATCAACCTGGACAGAAAGGCCACCTGTCTATAAAGGTCATTTTTCTTAGGTCTCAATGGTAACTGTTATAGACAGGCTTCATTGCATAGGTGGAGGGTCCAAAGGGAGGCAAGTAATTAACTTATTAAGCTACACTCGTTAAACAACAAGACAGACAGACAGACAGACAGACAGACAGACAGACAGACAGAATGGATAATTGGACGAAATAATTGAAACAAAGTAATAAAGATCTATGTAATTGCAATCCGATGTGCTGAATTTGGGTGAAAATCATCAGATAATCATACCTTTCTAGCATAATAAAAACTTGATTGTCACCCACGATCAGGTTCACGACTTTTGCATGAACACATTCTGTTGAAACCACACAGTCTGCTGACCAGTTAATTGCATGGACATTGAGTATACCAATCAAAGACGAGAAACCGTGACATGATGTCTCGTGAGTGTTGCTCTTGACGAGCTTGAGAACTGCCTCCAGTGCTTCATCTATGCCATTGAAGGTGTAGTACCTAGCAAGTCGATTGAAAGCAATGGAAGTTCCGTTGATATCAAAGCATCAACATGATAGGAATAATGTCAAGGGGATTCATAGCAATGACAAATTAATATTAAAGTTGCCTTTGCAGTGAACACGGCACTCATCACACTCAAGCCTCTGCCACACAAGTGTGAATTCCTGTCGTACATTCCTGATTTGTACAATTGGCAGTGTTATCAATCACCAACTGTCTCATACATTTGCTTCAACCTTACAGCAATTAAAATGAATATTAAAAAGACAATATCTAAACGACATCTAAAAGGAGTTAAATTATATAATATGCTACGTGAAGTACCTTCTTAATTATTTAATCATACATGAGGCTATCGGTTTCTTCAAAGGTGCCCATCCCTCAAGCAAGAGCAACCAATGGCTGTCAAAAATGGATAGGAGGGGCTATCTGGTACAGCCATCATCATAAAAGCGTGACCAATGGCCTCAGTGGCCCTTTCAATGTCACATTTCAAGATGGTTATAAACAGCGAGCCAGCTTGATTCACTTGGACATTCAAAATCAAATATGCCTTGATTTATACGAGGATCCACAATTGAAGATTTCGTGACCAAAAATAATAATTTCTTCTCACATTCCTTGTTGTACGTCTTGAATTCACTATCATGTGGCCGGAGCATAACACAACAATCAGGAAAATTGTACACCAAGGCTACAGACCTGTTTGCATTGGCTATCAAATCAGCAGGCTTATTGATGGCACGTTCACAGCACAAAAATTCTTCATGAGCTTTTAGCATGGAAGACACTGGCTCGCACTTTAGCTTCTCTGCCGATTCTAATTCATTCTTATCACAAACTCGAGCTGATACCAATAGAGTAGGAAAATGGAGAGGAATGATGTAACTGCAACAGAAAAATAGAGATATTATGCAATAGAGCAGCTTTGAATATTTTCAATCTAACCGAAAAGTTTTCTAAGGTATGTTAACATTTTAACAAGTTAATATTTGAGTTTTAATGATTGATGCAGCCCTCAACCAAACTTATGCTTTAAGTTACAAATAGTTTAACTCGTATTTACATAATATGGGAATTTTCTATTAACAGACTTATGCTACTGACACTTGCAGTGAAATCAACTATAATTCACAGTCAAATGTAATTGGGGTAGTGGAGTTTACACACACGATTTAGGTCTGTACCTTTTTAATAGCAGTTCAGGGAGAGCAAACTCTTCATTGAGTGTTCCCTCCACCAATGACACTGAATCAAACAGCAGAGCTACAAGCAAGCGTAGAAAACAAAGTCCAAGTTCATCGTCCATTGATTGACATGATAGCATGGCACGCATGGCATCAAGATAGATCTGCCGCTTTCCAGATAGGTCTTGTCTTGCCGAGCGGTTGTTGGTTGCCAGATTGCTTAGGATACTGCTGCATGCCAATAACAGTTCACGATCGGGATTCTGAAACAACAAGAAAGTGTATACTAGCGTGAATTGTGGGGCAAACTACACTAAAGCTAAACATACACTGCCTTTCACGATTAAAGGGTTACCACAAGCTCAGGGTATCACGCAATCCAAACACGCCTGAGCGTGTGGTAACCTTTTTATAAAACGATCAACCTAGGAAATATGGTAGTAAATTGTATTTGAGTTGCAGTTATACCCCCCGAAACATCGACAGGCTATTGTTCGATCCACCAATAGCGTTGGGTCATTTCCAACGCCAGTTCCAAACACTGCCCTCGACCAATCATATTGCGAGAACGCATTCGATGCATGCAAAACGTTTTATAAAATATCTTACCAAAACAAGTTGACTATAGCTGTCTCCATGGTTACTCTGAAGACTGGCGTGTAATTCTTGCTCAATTGCTGGAATGACATTCTCTTGTAACACATTGCGGCACCATGATTTATCTGCAAAAGAGAAGCACATTGATAATAAGGTTTACGCTGATGATAAGGTTTACGTTGATCATAATTTATTGAAACAAAGATAATATACCTCTGCAAACAACAGCAAGCTGTAAAATGCCATTTCTTCTACTTTCTATAGACCGGCCAGTTGTGATGCAAGAACAGATATTTGACACAACATTTTGATCAATTGTTGCAGCTCCAATCAGTTCTTCTACATAGCTCTGATGGTAGAAGGAATCTGTCACAAACACATTGCACGCTCCATTCCTGTCTCTGTATTTATACTGTACATGAACCCCATCAGATTCATCGCTTTCAAGAAGTAGTTTGACGACCACGCTAAATCCTTTGCTTCGAACAGAAGGACTTTTGGAAAACATCATTCTCAAAGCGAAAGTTAATTCCGTCAAGACTGGGAGCTTCCAAGCATCAGCGTATGCTGTTAAGATAGTTGGATTGTGGGTGTTGAAGAAAACCCTCATTAAGGCACTGTCCATTGCCGTGTCCTCTCCCATTGCTGATTGAAGATAAGGCAAGTGTGGTAGAAACAGATTGATCATCTTCTGCCAAATAACTGTGCTGACTTCCAAGTTGCATAAAAGCAGTCGCACAAGAATATTCCTGCATGTCTCTTTAATCTGAAAAACAAGATTACATTTCTTTAAGATAAAACTATATGGTCAAATTCGGTAGTCATATCATTGGATAATGTCCTCCTATTCGCCTATTATCCCCACTGTTTAAATTCCCCTTCTCAAACCAGTTTTGCAAATGTCATCACTTGATGTCCCACCTTGCTTCATATCCCACACCGGCAGTAGGATTCTACCTAGGTTCAACTGCACTACTGTAAGTACATTTGTTAGATGTCTCATATTTCATGGAATCCTGAGGTACTTTACACCTTATGCAATAAAATCACCATTAGAGCTGTTCCCGACAATCGAGGTTTAATTGTAGTTGATCACGTGGTTTGTTTTGTAGTTAAAAAGTTACCATATATTAGGTTAGCTTTTCTTATGATTTCTATTGGTGTAAATTGTAGCAGCAATATATCGTCTGTAAATTGATCGTTCCACACTGTTCCTGTGCCTTTGGTTTTGGTACTCCTTTGATCTCGGAGTCAGGTCAGGCAGTTGCTGGAAAAGATATCGAGGTAAGACTACTGCAACATTCGAATCTTTTCGATCCGTTTGTAAATATGTTTATTTGATACTTGATAGTTTGTACATAATGATTGTTTGATTGTAGATAAACTGAGCAAATGAAGATTGATTTGATCTTCTGAGTTTTGTTGCGCTTGCGTCGATCCGTGTCACAACTAGCAACGCGTACAGTGTAACAGTGGTTACAAGAGCTTTCTTAGATACGTATTACCATTTTGGTAATGTTCCGTAGTGCTTCCTAAATAACCAAGCATCTGTAGCTGTATGGGTCACAACATGATTATAAAAGTCACTCATTTAGAGCTTGATGACAACACTGGTGACAAGATGTCTTCTAATGTCTTATAATCCGGTCAAAATGCCTACAGCTCCATTGCTTTTACTCAAACACAGACACATCTTGTCAATTTGATTTCTAATATTGCAATATTTTGGAGTGTCTATCTATCTTATTTATTATTTTATTCAACATAGGGCAACTCCAGTAAAGTGAAACCTATCTATATTGATCACCTTTGGGACCCGGGGAAAATGACGTCTATAGACAGGTGACCTTTCTGTCCAGGTTTATTTCTATACAGTGTCATTTTGTGGTTATGAAGAGTGGCCTTTATACACAGGTGGCCGCTAATACAGGTCTGACTGCAACATACAGAAAGAGAGATTTGTAATGAATCAAACTCTTGGGATCCTGGCATCCATTAACTGACCTCTTGATGATGGCTGTGTATCCCTGAACAGCAAAGCTCTTTGAAGAAGTCAAATTGAACAAAGAAAACCATACGATGATGCGTCATGGTGCCAGGATTAGAAACCAAATCGTCACTCAGAGATCCCTGCAAAAAGTAACCAGAATAATAAGAGTAGTCATGAAATCACACTAAATGTTCTAGGACACACATGTGCTTAGGAGATGTTCTTGACCATGTAAATATACTTTGTTTGTTATTTCACTTAGTCCATATCTGTCTGAATCATATTTTCATCATCAAATATACAACCTATCTATCTATGTGTGAGACTGACTATGTCAACACATGTCTGTACAGTCAAACCTACATTAGCGGCCACCTCTAAAGACCAGCCACCTGTGTATAAGGCCACTTTTCATAACCACAAAATGACACTTTCTATAGAAATCAACCTGGACAGAAAGGCCACCTGTCTATAAAGGTCATTTTCCTCAGGTCCCAAAGGTGACCGTTATAGACAGGTTTCACTGTATAACATTTCCTAGAATGCACTTACTTGAATAAGTCGTAGGGTTTCTTTGAAGGCAGACAACTGGACGAAGTCAAGATGATGACAATATAGCTTCAGAAGGAGTTCATTAGATGTGGCAACCAGATCTTGATGTTTGTCTTTATCCTGATGGATAATGCTGGCCAGTTGGACAGCTGTGGACACAAATTGCTCCATCGTCGTGAAATTTAATCCAAACATCGCCTTTTCCCATTGAGAAAGCAACTGAGATGATGGATTCGCCTGCAGATTAAATATCACACTTTAACTTACCAGGACCCAACTCTGGATAGGTCTATACAGCAATAGAATGAAGCCTCTTGCTTTGTAAAGCATTTGATGTACTCTAATGACTCCAAGATAAGTCTATTACAAAACTAGGTCTAGCAAAGTATCTCGTCTAACTACTGCAAAACATAGTATGGTTAAATTCCTAATATGCAAGACTGTCTATATTTCACATTTGGAGGTTGGTAATTGACAATTTTGACATTAAAAAGGGCTTATCCAAACTGAGGACGTAAAGCATGTGGCTTGAGCACAGTCCTACGAGAATAAAACAGTCCTAGGAAAATGTCGATCAACTGGGTCAAGGCTCGTTATTTTGGTTCCACAAGTTATATGTTTGCTGGTTGTTGATTCAAGTAATTTGAATTGCAAAGAAAACTTCCTTATAAGCCTAGACATTGTAGCATTGCTTATAGACCTACAGTGACTTGCTAAATAACATCCTGCAGAACGCTACTGAAAAGTCCATTCTTGCTGTAGTGACCGAAGTAATACTTATAAATAGGCTGAGTGCTGTAGATTCACGAACTGATATATTTCACAAGAGCACAAGATTACAGCACCAACGATCACGTGACATATACGATTACGAGGTAGCCAATCAGGGCATTACATTACCACATCAGAGGTTGAGAATGAATACATTTGATCCATGGCACTTTTAGCAGCAACAGCGTGATAGTAGATCGTTGAAAACTCAGGGTCTAGCACGCCAATGTAATCCATCACAGCCTGCCTCAGCTGCTGATGAGGAGATGCCAGAATATCATCCAATGAAAAGTCTTCGTACGAAGAGGACAACGTTTTGGGTACGAATCCCTGGAGCTATAAAAAGACATGTAAGCTGGAGAGCAACCGTAAACCAAAGATTGTTACAGTCAAACCTGAATTAGCGGCCACCAGTGTATAAAGGCCACTCTTCATACCCCCAAAGTGATACTTTCAATAAAAATAAACCTGGACAGAAAGGCCACCTGTCTATAAAGGTCATTTTTTTCATGTCCCAGAGGTGACCGTTATAGACAGGTTTCACTGTATGTGATTAGCTACATTACAAGCTAATTGCTTTCAAATAATCCATAAACACTTACACAATACAATTACGTTGTATTATACTATTTTGTTTCATTTGTGAAATGATTTTCAGAAAATAACTTGTAACTAGTAATGGTTGCAAAGTAACTGATTAGCCTACAATGAACAAGAATCTGTTCAGTCTTACAAAGAATGAGTTTTCCTGTTGTCCTTTGTGTTGTCCTCAAGAAATATCCGTAAGTTGTTAAAGCTGAGTAAAAGTAGGTATAGTACCAATGAAACCAACCTTGTCTTGAGGAATTGCAAGTGAGATCAAATCGACAGAGCAATGAAGAAGTAAGCCCAAAGTGTTTCTCCAGATCAACCCATTTTCCGATGAACTTTCAGAAGAAGCCTGTGCAATAGCTTGCATGTATTGTTTAAATTGAGCTCCAAACATATTGAGAGAAGTTGATAGTTCAAATTTCTATAAAAGAAAAGAAGGTAAAAATACAGAACAAAATGATTTCAACATTTTATTCCAAGACATGAGTGCAGAATAAAATGATTTCAGCATTTAAACGAACAGTTTCCAAATGCTATGACAGAAAGTTGGATTTGCCGGTTGGCAATCAATTAAAAAGCGATTCATTAACTATTTTACTATCTAAATAAACAATTCTTCATCCATGTTTCTGATTTTAAAACACATCAATCAACATTTTAGATTTTGTGTCAAAGGTGGCAGTCGGACGAGGTAAAACCAATCAGTGAAAACTAAGCTTTTTGTTTAAAAAATATCTTCAAACAGTACAACCTCGTTAATATATCTTTATGATTTTCCAGTCAAAAGTCGTGATAAAAAGTGGGTCGTTATATTAAACAGGTTGTAACAGTTAATTCAGACAGAGCAGGATTATCAAACCAAAGTGATATTAAGCGAGTTGTGATACTGACCAAGATGATATTAACGGGGTTACACTGTACAACGTTCAATGCAAACCTAAGGGAAGTTCGAAATTTCGTCATATCTGAAATGACAACAGCTACAAGTATTTTGTCAGGATTTCCAATCGTAGCTCACAGCGAATCAGATTACGAACAACAAAACTGTCATTTATAGTTAATATTTATTAAAAACAAAAAAACGTGACAATAATTTCCCCTCACATAGTTGTATCCATTTGATATTGGAACAAGTTGATTCCAGCATGAAGTCAAATCGTATGATTCCAGCATCTTAATACCCTTCTGAATGATTTTAGATATTGAGAGATTTGATACCACCAACGATGGGGAAGGCGACATCAGAGGCAAGCAAGTTACTATGACACTTGTTACTAATTGAACTGGCATCCATTGTTGGAGCTGTAAAGCTTCAGTAAGGAGATCGTTTTCAAAGTCTTCATGACTTTCATTCTGCAGTAGTGGCTCTGAACAACAAAGTCAAATATGAATCATATTATGTAAGCAACAACAACACTGATAAATAAGCTACAATATGCTACAAATATATACAGTGATTGGAAATTTCAAGTAACAAGAGCCATTTATATTAATGTGTTCTAGTGGTTACGATGTCTGGTTGTTAATCAGGGACTCCTTGCCAAACCAACATTTAACTGTATCTTATGTTGTTTCATGTGTCAGTGACGCAAAAAGAGACACACCATAGATGACCTTGATCAAACAAGTAGGAATTTGTTGTAATCCAATGTCTACAATGGATCAATTGACTTAAAGATGTGGCACTTTCTCTTAAATTTTGACTTAAAATATAATGCAACATATATCCGGTACTGTGAAACTGAAACTTGTCAACGGTCACCTTTGGGACCTGAGAAAAATGACCTTTATACACAGGTGGCCTTTCTGTCCAGGTTAATTCTATAAAAAGTGTCATTTTGGGGTTATGAAAAGTGGCCTTTATACACAGGTGGCTGCTCTATAGAGGTGGCCACTAATACAGGTTTGACTGTATATGTGAAAATGGATTTGTCTTGCAATTTTAGGCCTCAAAATTGGGGTGTGACTTACAGAAAAGGGAGACTCATTTGAGCCAGAATACAGTACATTGGATACAGAAAATCTACCAAAAATGTCTCCATTGGTTGAAAAAGTATTAAAAATCACCAAAGTTTAATTATATCTGTGAATCATATGTGACTGCTTTGTAGCTTAGTTTTACAATAATAGCGCATACTGTAAATGCATGACGTTTGCCTCTTACCCGATTGAAGATCATATTGCCGTTTTGACCCAGAATCAACTTGTGATGTATTGCTGCGAAGACTGGATGATTCTGTTGTTGCAAAGGATGTCGTTGAAGATCCTTTAGGGTTCCCGTCAACTAAATGATAATTGAGATGAATTATGAACCGAGTGGTGTGGCCAAAATGGTTGTGATGTTCAATACAGGGATCTCACAATCTGATATAAAAGCATAGAAAGCAATTTCCAATATAGCCTGATAGCATTATTATTACCCCACAAAAGTTCCGATAAAGTAAAATTTATCTATATCGGCCCCAGAATACGTGTATCCAACATATAAAACAACATTTATAGTTGTAGAAGTGTACAGATGATAATAGATTAAATAAAATTCCATAAAATCTCGCAAAAAATGTAGTTAGTTCAGTTATCACTAGAAGTAACTTTTCACAAAATGTAGGTCTAACTATTTACTATTCAAAAATACAATTAATAAACCATTTGCGTTAGCAGACAACAGTGTCTGATCAGTCACCCCCTCAGTCGCCCAAACATGTCGCTAGCATCTATACTCAACTATACTGGTTCTGCCATTGAGCCTTATAGACATTGCGTCAGCAATAGATAGCCCAGCCACGTGTCAATATGATGATGATAACACTTTTCCTAAGTAGACAGTCAGACACATCCCATAAACGGACACCGTGTGGTCTTCTCATGAAAAATTCCATAGGTTTGCATCTCATGTAAGGTTACATTGCAAGCTTTCATGTTCGCCATCAATTCTTTTCAAATCGCGCTGTCCAAAAATGGAATAGGTTGCCAGAAAATGTCTACCGTTGCAGTGATTTAAGCTATAATTGAGAGAGTATCAACAAAACGCTTAGTGTAGAAAGCCTATTGTTATGGTAATGGAAAAGTACTTCCCATCCAGTAAAAGTGCAGTTACATTTCTACCTTCTGTTTGTGTTTTCAATATTTTGTTTCATTATCAAAACTGTGACACATACATCTAGCTAAAGTGGACAAGGGAGAAGGAACACCTGCTGTGTATAGTACTTGAAACTTTATTCACCGTAGCTGCAGTGATTTGCAATGATCTACTGCCTCCACAAAACTCTATTTTCAGTTTACCAACAAGAAGTATTATAGTGAAACCTGTCAATAATGGCCACCTCTGGAACCTAAGAAAAATGACCTTTATAGACAGGTGGCCTTTTTGTCCAGGTTAATTTCTATAGAATGTGTCATTTTAAGGCTATGGAGAGTGGCCTTTATACACAGGTGACTGCTCTACAGAGGTGGCCACTAATACAGGTTTTACTGCATAAGGGACATAGGGTACAGACAAATTTCTCAGCGCAATGTGGCATGTGGTTTACCTAGCATCAGTACATTGAGCTCATCAATATTATTCTCTTTGTGGCGATCCAGCAGCTTGGAGATTAGCTCATCAAAGCATTCTAGCAATGGGACAGTGACGTGATTGCCTTGATCACCAAATCGCTTCAGCGACGATAATAAGCTCTGAAAAAGAAGCAAGCAATATGCACATCTAAGTGTAGTAAAAGATAAAAATGTTTTTAAAGATTAGCATTAAGTATTGTTTAAAATTTAGCATTGCCTTTAAGTAAACTACAAAATGAAACACATCTACTACCAAATTTAGTTTCTTTAAACTAGGTAAAAGTCAATGACACCAACCATGAACACAATATGATTCCTAAATATTTCATTATGTCCTGGAAAATCTGTCCACTAAATCTGCGATTTGGATTGATTTTGCATTGTAACTTTGCGTGTTTTCACTGCTTCAACCATGCTTTCTCAGCAATTTTTTCCTGCTTGGACGACATTAAATGTTGAAATCTGAAATCACTGTTGAAGGTTGTCCCGTAAAACCTCTTGATCAATGGAGAAGGCACACAAACCTCATGTGAATGATTCTATTATAATTTTCATCAGTAGGAACAGCATTATACTAGCTCATCAATATCTTAGTGGTTTAGTAACGATAACCGATCAATACTAGAACTCACAAAGGCAAGCAGGGGTGGTTCTATAAAGCAATATCAATTGTAGCTCCTACTTCTATAATACAATCAAACCTGTATTAGCGACCACCTCTATAGAGCAGCCACCTGTGTATAAAGGTCATTCTTCATAACCCGAAAATGACACTTTCTAAAGGACTCAACCTGGACAGAAAGGCCACTTGTCTATAAAGGTTATGTTCCTCAGGTCCCAAAGGTGATCATTATAGACAGGTTTCACTGTACAATAGTGTTTGATGCAAAAACAAAGGGATGTTCAGCGATGTTGAGTGATGGTGAAAGTACATGAGCCCACACAGCAAACCCCATCGCACACATATCACACACCTTGACTAAGTTTGGCCTTTGGAGAAATAACTCGGCTGGAAAGTCTTGAACAAGCACATCTCTGAAGAATTCACAAGACTGTATGACGAGTGATGTGTCATTACTGTCCAGTCTGCTCTCAGTCACCGAGAGAATGCTACGATCGCTAACAGTTAACGGCACCCACTGAAATGAGCCTGCAATATGAAATGAAGAGGAAATGAGTAAAACTGTAAGCCATGTAGCAATCACAATTTCAGAAAAACCTCTAACAGAATTAAGACCATTCCATGTTAACTAGAAAGAGATATCCTATTCCGTACTTGACCTAGGCCATTGTCTTACAAAGGTCTACTGCAGTCTTGGACATGATGTAGTAGTTTTCGCTTCCTTGAAAGATGGGTTGAATGGCATTTGGACCCGGTTTCTCAGGCCACAGCTGCACTTGTCCCAAAGTTGATGCTCGGTCCGGAAGTGCTGTCCATTGCAGCCTGGATATGATGTCATTCTCTTTTCCATGGTTTGACTTATATGAACTAATTAAACAACTAATTATTATTAAGCTGTGGACACTTTTGAGTCCTCATTGCTGTATTCTGTCAAGCACAACTGACAGACAAAATATGCTGCCTAGGACAGGGATAGACATTAAGTGGGGCAAGGGGGCATTTGTACATCAAATAACATTAATTTTCCCAGAGTTATCTTTTTAGTTTCGTTTCAAAACAATACGCAAGTCTTTTACTCTTTTTCCTTTTTTTATATTGAAATTAAGAAAATATGCTTTTTTCTATTTTGCACTCTGTCGTGTCAACAAGCATATCAGTCTTGAATTCTACGCTGTATCTTACAATATAGAGCTCCAGCACCAACGGCCATTTGTACTCCTAGGAATTCTTCCATCTCTCTCTGTCATGGGACTAGTAACATTACTTTCAGATACATGTTAGTGTGGATAAAAAAGGCTTGTCCTTGTCTTTTACAGAAGCATGAAAATTGAAACCTGAACTCATAGACCGAAGAGACAGAGAAAATACTTACGCTTTCGATGATATTCTCGACAGCTTTCCACTGTTAGATTACTGTTGCTTTCCTGTGGTTCAGTGACGGCAGTGATGGAATGGGCAGGATTTGGTGGTAACACTCCGTTCTTGCGAATTTCTTCAATTGGAGAAGCATGGATACCATCTGAAAGAACTAAAGAAGAACAGGAACTTTGGCGAGATGCTCAAGAAGCATTAAACAATGTGTGGGTGTGGTCTAGGGGCTAGTCTGTGTGGCTGCCAGTCAGACGGTCCGGGTTAGACTCCTGTTCCAGTCGACAAATATATTCGTTATGCCTTCTGTAGTTTTAATTGTCAAGGGACCTAAGCGAGACAAGTCATTGGCTTATCAGAAGAAATTGTTTGCTCTAAGTCTCTTCCAGAGTTTAAGAATAAAGTAGTTCCATTTTTAACTAATGATTAGTTTGAATTATCCGTATAGTATTAGTGTATGTATAACCATACCTTCTATACGTGTATTATTTGAAATTTTTCTCAAATACATATATATTGAGCTACCCTCGTTAAACAAAATAACATTGACATGACATTTGACATTACCCGTTAGACCATCGGCCCTCGTGAACACACAACATAAATTCTGCCTCTTACATTTTGCACGCAGTAAGACTATGCATAAGTACAGTCCAGCCTTGTTCTTATAAATTTGCTATTGTATTACTATTGTATTACTATTGTATCCTGTTGTTGACATGTCCGAAAATAAATATCTAACCTGTCTTAAAGTGACCACCCGAGGAATCAGTAAATAGTGGTCTCTCAAGACAGGTGATTGTTAGGACAGCGTACCTGTGACGGTGACTTGATTGTATTCATAATGTGGGATTTCGTTAACAGATGCTAATTCATCATTCTCTGTCATATGAAGCGTGAACATATTTTCTAGGATTTGCTCGGCAAGAGCTTTTTCTTCTGGTAACTTCAAATCCTGTCGCATCATATTCATAAACTCTACTCCTCCCATTTGACAGAGTGACGTAGCTCCAAAAGGATGCTAGAATCAAGAGCAAACGCAATTTGTGACATACTGTATTAACAGAATTATAGCCTATATTATATGGTATAAAATAAAGGGATCCAATCCAGTTCAGACTTTGATAGGGAGAGATCGAAATAAGTGATAAAAAGAAAAGGCTTCTACAGAGGCGATACTGAGGCAACAGATTTCGAACATATAATATGTGTCAATTGTTTCTCAACAAAACTTTAGTCATGGTTAGGCCAGCAAGTTGTCAACTAATAAGCAAAGATTAGCCAGATATAACAACATTTGGCAGTTAACCAAATACAACAATACAGTCAAACCTGTATTAGCGGCCACCTCTATAGAGCAGCCACCTGTGTATAAAGGCCAATCTTCATACCTCCAAAATGACACTTTCTATAGAAATCAAACTGGACAGAAAGGCCACCTGTTTATAAAGGTCATTTTCCTCAGGTCCCAAAGGCTAATATTATAGACAGCTTTAACTGTAGTCTCTACACCAAGTAAGCTTTTGGTTCATTTGTATTGTGTATTTCGCACATCTTGCAATTTTCGGTTTTGAGAAAAATACAATCACAAAAATTGCAACTTAATGTGTCTGCCAAATTGGTGACCTTGACAACTCCCAAATCAAACAAGTTTTGAATCCATACAAATGGAAGGCAGTATGGAACAAGATGATACTAATACAGTTATGTTTGATATGTTATTTTCACCTGTGTTATTGTTTGCAGCAGTGAGAGTGCATCTGAGCTGCATGGTGGATTAGGGAAGTTGAACCATTGCAAAAGATTCACCAGTAGTTGTCTGCGATGAACAACATCCTCCAGACTGATAATACCATCTCCCAATTTGGAACAAATGTTCTTTAACGCTCTAACTCGAATATCTTCCAGCTGGTGACCTGCAATTGGATTTCATAGAATAGACCATTGCAGAGTTACAATAAGAAATTAGGAATGCGCGGACAGAACGCGCTTCCCAGATGAAATACATGCGGGCTAAATTCTCGGAATCTGCAAGTTAATTAGGCAAGACTTGCACGACAGAGATTTTCGCCATGCAGTACATAAATTACAGTCTGAGGCTTGCAATAGGCCTAAACGTCTTATTAGAAAAGAAGTTTGTGTGTTGTGACGTAATGGATATATTGCAGGGTACAGTAACGTAGGTCTAGTCTAGTCTTTTTTCTTTTTTTTTCTCTTGCCGAGCAAAACCTGATGAGACTATTTCAACAATAGAGAGACGACAAAGTCATGTTCAACCCATTCGTGTACTTGACAATAGAGTGCACAATCACCGCGTTATGGACAACATTTCAGCGGTACTAAACAGCACCAGATGTAACAAGAGAGGCAGAAGATCTGAGGAAGCTATTGAGAGAAGACGTGAACGACAAAGAGAGCGGAGAAGAAAGACTGACTCTCTTGCTACATCACCCGATTTACGGGCTGCCACCCGAGATCGTAGCTGCAACAACAACGCAGCCCCCGCATCTACAACTAGCAATACAAC
>OFHS01000696.1:0-16778 GCA_900245855.1 Calvadosia cruxmelitensis
GACCTATCATCCATGTCGCAATACACACCGCTGGCACAAAAGGACATCATCACCTCATCACCCAATCATCACCTCATCATGAGCAAGTCTTTGTGCACCTACCACAGCACATAACGTCACAGGAAGTGTCGCCCCTCCACAAAGGGAGATGATATATATTATATTATTCGTAACTATTCTAATTAATGTCAACGTCACTCCTGTCTGCACATGCGCAATTGTCACTCGTCTTATATCCACGTGCTCTGTCTAAATATATTTAATATATTTACTTGAGCTTGGGCTTGTTGCCGCTCGCACACGCAATCCTGTGTCTCCTTGATGTCGCCATCCTCTCGAACATAACAATTTAGAACTTTAGTATTGCATCATATCTAGAAATATCGTAATCTAGAATGTTCTCAGTACATCATGCCTAAAAATAGCTCAATCTAGAATATTCTTATTACGCAATATACAAAACAATAAATCAATTATGTAATTCCTTCTAGAACATTCTACAATATTCTAGATTTGTTACACTTTAAAAATAGGAAATTACTAGAGTTTACATAAATTTGAAATGAGACATAGACATCAAGAAACAAACGAAAATATATGTACACTATAACGCAACTGTATATATATGTATGTATGTATATACCGGCGATTATTTATAGTAGCTACTAACTATTATTAAGTAATACACCGGCTTTTAGCTATCTCCCACCGATCATGTGATATCGAATACATCACGCTGAAAGTAGCTTATGTTCTCGATACTGCTGGAGTTGGTCGTTCAGACTGTTAGAGCAAGCTGCTCTAGCGTGCCCAGGAATCGTGGGTTCATCTGGAATTTTTGCTAAAAAAGAGTCCAGCATTTTTTTAAAGCAGTCGATCGACTCCACGCACGGCTTTCTCAAGTCTGTCGGCAGCTCGTTCCATATCGCTGCACTTTGATAAGTAAACGAGGATTCTCTTCGATGGCGAGCAGGTGCTTGGAGAAATCGACTGATCTTGGGAGGCACAATTTTGCTCCCAGTTCGAGGGTTTGCTATGAACTGGAATCCGGGGTTAGGTAATAATCCCTGCAGGACCTTCCAGATGTACATGGCACAATAGCGCTCCCTTCGCCTTTCCAAACTTTGGATATGAAGTTTCTTGAGGCAATCCCAATAGCCATGTTCACCTTGCACCTGGAAGCCATTCAATCTACTGTACGCGTGAAGCGTCGTTGTACGCTCTCGATCTTCGACTTATAGCACAATCATTGTAACACATTATAGTAAATATTTGTTTATATTATGTCTGGAATATACTACAATAAATCAATTAATCAATGACACTTTTCCTTCCAGATGAATTCAGTTTGAAATGTCAGCGCCAAGTCGTTGGACTCTATCTCGTTCTGCTGCGTCGGGAACCGTATCCATACGAGATTCGATACTTTACGAGACGATGTCAAATCGAAAGATTAACTTTCGATGCCCTCTTTGATGAATTCATGACCGGTAGTGAATTCAAGGTGCGTATTCCACTAATTAATGGCAAGGTTGAATCATTCATTAGCAGGGGTAGCGCCAGAAATTTCAAACGAAGGGGCTAGGCTTCCCTGACGGGGGGAGGGGCTAACCAAACAGCATACATTTCCATAAAATGATGCGTAAACCATTTAATTGAAACCAGTAGCAAATTCGCATTTCTGAGCTTCATACTATATTAATATATCGCAATTAGCTCGTCATCTGGATTTATCCAGCACGACGGCTGGTTTAAACAGGGTTGCGGAAGAAATTGCCACAACTACAAGCTTCGTTTTCCCCTACGGAGTAGCTGCGGATTCCCCCGATGGAGGGGGCTACGTTTCCTCGACGGGGGGATACAGCCCCACGAGCCCTTCGCTGATACTACCCCTGTTCATTAAAATATCATCTAGCTGAGAAGTACACTGCAGCATCCTTACAAATTGGCTACGCATGAAGCTGTCGTTTACATTGATCCACTCAGCAGTTATGTCTTCGAGGATCAAGATCCCTCCATACAGCATCTCACCCTGTGAATTTGGAAGACGCTGAAATAGTCTCATTCGTTGGATCAATCGGAGTTTAAGAATAAGGTTATAATTTTTATTGTATTACTAATTATTGCGCCACACACCCCATCCTTCGCTGATTGACAGTTTGCCAATCTCCTACCAGCGCCCTCCGGGTAGACCAAGGCATCGCTGGATTGATGGACTTCGACGTTGGTGTGGCTCACCAGTGTCCTCCATTGTCGAGAAGGCTACCGCCCGTCACCCAATCCCCACAGCAAGAAGCCATCATGGCCGCCAAAGCGCCGCAGGCGTATGACGACTAAGAAGATTAATTATTGTTTCAAATTAAAAAAAGAATGCAAAAGAACTAGAATAACATATATTTCGAACCTGGTGCCCCGAGCTCCATGTGCAAAAAGCCTTAATTTACACCTAAGCCTCTTTTGGGCACATACACAATACTGAGGCTGTGTTAGACCAATGCGTAACAATTGTCACCTGTTTGTTTGTTGGTTTATCTGTAGGACTGTTACTATGTGATTTATAGTAGAGGTCAAAATGAATGATTCATTATAGAGTGAAACCTGTTCGTGGGAGGACGAAATGTACGTCGGTGTCAGACCATGCCTCCAACGAAATATTAATAATATTATAGTCTTATCAACAGAAGTAACTAGTAAAGTGAGCTTCAATTTATCAACCACGATGTTATAGACGGACCATAGCAACCTGAAAGGAGTGACGATGGCTGAATTTGAAGTAGAAATTGTTTGAGGGTGTATATTTACACTAGACACTCTACAAAGCAACTCATGGTTGTTCGTAAAATGAAAGGCGGTCGTGTTCTAAATGGGCCTGTACACGACGACGTAACGTAACGAGGCTCACTTGGCGGCAGATATATAACGGAGATTGTTCGTGCAGATTATCGAAGGTGCGTCTAGCTCAACGGCAGAGCAGTGGACCGGCAATCCAAAGGTCGTGAGTTCGACTCTCACGGCGCGCCACTTTTTCTGTACTTTGAGCAATCTCCGTTTCCAACAGAAATTATTATTAGTTCATATCCACTTGTCAATCATAGTTAGTAGGAATATCCACGTTCCATTGATTGTAATTAGACTGCCTACAAAGAACGGAAAATACTATAGCTAAACCTATATTGAAGTCGTCCTCTCTTGTCGTTGGTTAATCATAACGATGTTACTTAATTTTTAATTAATTGAATAAATTACTTTATGTTTAACGATGTATATTTGCTTTTGTTACATTGTGACTTGCTACTTCCTAATATTTTCTCTTTCTTTTTCTCTACCTTCTTGCTCCATTTCATCTCTATACTACCAGTTTGTATAATCTCTTTTTTATAGTAAATTTCTGTAAAAATGAGGGCATTCCGAACGAACAAGAACATGTGCTTATGGGATGTTCCTGATCATGTAAATATATTTTGTTTGTTATTTCATTGGCAGTCTGTATCTGTGTTCTATTTTCATGATCAAATATACAATCAATCTATCTATCTATGGAATGTGGTCTATCTGCAAATTACATTTATCATATATTGAATTGTAAATGTATAGCCAGTGTTTCACAATTTGTTAAATATTTCGACGATAATCAGGACCTCGTCGTCTAAGCTATATATCACCTGTACAATTTTTTATTAGTTTATAATGAAGAGTAAAAACAAACCATAGCAAACAAAGCCTGTAAATACATAATGGCATGTAAACATGCATAAAAATACCAACTGTTGCATTTCTACCCAGATTGGGTGATAATATATCCATTGAACATCTATCTATCTGTGTCATGCCTGAGAAAACCTTCCATTTTAATTCACTCTGATACTTTTCTTACAGACGGCCGAATGCGAACGGCAAATCTTCGATGCATTTCGTTACCTGTTCAACCGACCTCCGAAGCCAGAAGATGAACTCCACCCAATGCTTCATTCTTGCACTGAAGGACTGCCATTTATCAACGAGATCATGAGATTGATAAATTCAGATGAATTTGCAAAACAGACGAATACATAACAATAAAACGTATTTGATTAACACGGCAAAGATTTGTGGTTTCTTCGTGTTGCGAATTAACAAGAAACTAGACATACTACGGCCAGAAATTGTAATTTATATTTCTTCATAAATCAAGGTTTTATATTCAATGTTCAATTTAATTAGATCAATGCTAATTTGGGACAGTTTTTATAGAATTTATTCATTTTATTGTTTATTGCCATATAAGTATACAATTGCTGATGTATTAGTTTACGCCATTTGGCCGTGCAGCGCAAGAGCTATGTATGTAGATAGCACGCTACAGGTGAATTCTTTCTTTTGACTTTTGTTGAATAAAGACACATACAAGATAAAGAGTTACATCTACTTAAAATAAAATACTAAATAACACTCCAATTTAAAATATGAAAATTGTCCAGATAGCTTGCTTTTGGAATTGCGTTGACAATGTCCCTTTGCAGCAGCATGCGTTTCCTTTAGCCAGAGCGATGGATAGACGCCGTCAGGGTACCACATACTCCAGTTGTGCCCAGCTCTCTTCGCAGACTCTGAATGGCGTTGCCATGTAACAGAAGGGCATTATGGGATTGACAAAATGTAATCCTTATTCATTCTGGAGTTCTTTCAAACTCTCTCAAATTACAAACTGAATTCAATTACTTAGAAAATACATATTTAAACTAAAAACTAATTAGCATGCTAAAAATATAACTACTTAAAATACTAAATATTAAAAATCTCATTTAATTCTTCAGAGCTCTGGAGTTTATTGTGGTCGATCTCTGTCACGTGCGATGGATGATACGAGGATGCGGTCTTATTCTGAAATACATTCGATGAGACTGCTATTGTTATATTTCGGCATTACAATGTGCAACATCTTAGCATAGCAACATTTACGTTACTACCTAAACAGACGCTGCGTAGAAGTTAACCAACAAAGAAACGGGATTACAATGTTGTACAGAAACGAGTTACATTAACATAAGCCAGTCATTTCCTAATGGCCTTTCCCAACTCCATAATCTACAGTATAATTATATGCTGCCCGTTACATATAGTTATATATTTTCCCAACGAGATCGCCAATGAACAAATAGACTGGACTCCACAGTAAACTCAGCGTAATCCACAAATAATTACCACTTCTTTTTCCAAATTATCATCGATAGCAAGACTGGAATGACTGCATAGAGTTCATTATGAGAGCAAATGCTTTTAAGATTAATACGAAACTGGAAACTTAGGGATGAAATATTTTCAAAATTTAATTTATTGGTCTTTTCAAAAATTTTCTTTCTTCCAGTAACTGGGGACAAGGGGGGAGAGACAACAGCCAGATTATCACGAAGCTGCTGTAACGGCTCATAGAGACGTTTCCCCAACATAAAAAGGCACGGTAGGAATGTGTCGCAAGTCGTAACACTTTTGAATCGGGTTTCTTATTGCATTAATATGTTCCCGATCAATGCGAGCTGATCGTACGGTCAAAGCGTTGTTGTTAAAACAGGCCAATGTAGACATCAGATTGTGACAGTTACTAGAAGTGGTAATTGATTTTTTTAATTTTTTTTTTAAGGCTCAATAATTTTATTTCAAATAATTACATCAACAATCTATAAAGACAAACTTTCCTAAAAGTAAATTAACTTTAACTAATAAAATTGATAATTGGTAATTGATTACATTATTTCAGTGCAAGACCCTCTGTATCTAGGTGTCTTCTTTTCGCATACATCAGTCTGTTTTTCAATAATTTGTTTACGCTTGTCAAAATTGTCCGAATCTCTCTTGTTACTCACTATGAATCCAAAACCATTTGAAAACCATGTGAAATGAGAAGAAATCTCCGTAAAATCATGTGAAATAGCAAACACCATGTGGAAAACCATGTGAATTAGAAATCAGAGCAAAACCATATGAAAATGACACTTTGCCCCTGTTTTCACATACTCTTTTACATTGTTTTCATTTTCACATGGATTTCATACGGTTCCAGTAATTCATAGTGTTTATGTGAACACGTGTTACGAACAGAGCGAGATGAATAGAACATATCGTTGACTTGGTGATCGTTGTAAATGTAACCAGGTATCTTGTAAACCACCTTGTTGTAAACCAATTTGCAGCTTAATTACCAACCATGACGACGTAAGCTACCTGTTTACTGATGTGTGAACTTAGTTTAACACTCTGGGGAAGGGGAAGGTTCGATCCGATCCAGTTTTACTATTCCGATTTAAATGAAAATTCACACGCTTCCACTATATCGGATGCTAACTGTGCTTCCACCATATCCACTATAATGTGATCTACGAGCAAATTCCAGTTATCATATATTGGATTGTAATTGTATAGCCAGTGTGTCAAAAATTTGTTAAATATTTTGACGTTAATCAGGACCTCATGGTCTGAGATATAATTATATTAGCTGTACATAATCTATCACATAATAAAAAGTACAAAAAACAAAGCCTGTTAACATGTAACTAAAAATTCCAACTATTGCATTCCTACCCAGAATGGGGGAGAATATGCTCGTTGAAAATTCCACTATATCGGAATGTGTGAAATTTGAGTTCCATGTATCGGATGTTTGCTTCGTCTGATAAAATCTAAATCCTTTGAAAATCGGATTTGATTGAATTGCCCTCGTTCCGCCTCGAATGCGCGCAGATCAACGACAGATAAAACTGGATTAAACATGGCGGCAGTTTGACTCTTAATTTGAGATCTTGATGAAAACAACATCCAAGCTGCTCTTCATGGAGACGTAGAGCATTAAAATGCGACTCAAAGTGAAGCAGTCTCTTATGTTCTCATGTTGTCTTATATTTTCGTTGTTATTTTTTTTCTGGTTTCATGTTCGCACCATCAACAAGCCAGCTTTTTTCTCGGAGAAATTGAAAGAGTTGTTAGGAAAAGTCGGACAGAAGTCGTACTTGAAGAACTGTTTGAATTCACCAAAGTGGAACTCAACTAGCAAATGGCCACCGGTTGAGTTTGTGGCTAATAAATTGAGCTTGAAAAATGGCGAAAGTGTTTTCGTAAATGGGATTGAACACTGTGGAATCTGGTTGCAAGCGCTTCACTCGAAATATCCCAAATCCACAATAACGGCTGTTGATGTCGACGTTGGTGCGATTGAAAATGCCAAAAAGGATTTAAATTTTACTGCAGATATTGCTGCTCCTCACGATTTGTTGCAGTTAAATCTCCCTCAAGGAACTCGCTTTGACCATGGTTTAACAGAGGATAGTCTATCTGGATTTACACCTGAACGACAATGCTCTGCCATTAGACAGATGCTTCCCTTGATCAAAGCTGGTGGGTCGATCTACATTGGACACAATTACGAAAAATGTGCAATTGGAAGTGAAGAAAATGTAGTGGAGTTTCATATTTTTATGAAGAAACGAGGTATTCAGCCATTACCAACATGCTTTTGGAGCAGTACATGCCTCAATGGTAGATCAGATGTCTACGAAGTACTATACGACAACGAACACGGATCTTACGACAGTCAAGACCCAACTTATGAGCTTAAATCCAATCCGTGTCGATCATCTGTCTTTATTTACAAGCACGTACAAGTGAGCAAAGACAAACACAAAGATATGTTGTTGTTCGCATCGAAATTTCGAATGCCATGGGCTCGGCATCGATGCTCACATTCAAGCTTCACCAATGAAACTCGCATTGATAAAGTGAAAAGTGACCGTGAAAGCATCAAGGGTGCATTGATCAATGTCAAACCTTGGTTGGATGTTTAATTTAGTTTTTAATCCCGTTTTTAGACTAGCTTTAATTAATTCTACGGTTCAGTTGATGTAGTTATTTGACCATTTACGCACTATTTAATTAAATGACCATGTTTATAACCATTATTGAGCGTAGATGGAATAGCTTACTTAAATATGTTTAGACTGACACGTATTTAACATCTTAACAAATTCCGTGAGAAGTAGCTTCATTTTATGAGTTGTGAAATTTTTCCAAACAAGATTAGCAGCATATAGCTCAGTGCAGTGCCGTTTCAAGCAATGAGAGGGCCTAAAGCACTTTTACCCAAAGGGGGGCCTAATTCTTAACAATTACCGTACAATCCCCAAAACTTACTATTATTCCAATGCTCGCTCATTGGCATATCACAGATGTTGCCCCCGCTCATAGACAGCAAATCAGGGAAAACAAACTCAGTAGCACTCTGCAGCTGATTTTACACTGAACCAGATATCAACATACTGTTACTGTGAGTTTTGAACTGACATTGAGAAGGGCCTATCCAGACTGAGGGCCTAAAGCACGTGCTTTGAGTGCCTACTGGTTAAAACGGCCCTGGCTCAGTGACATATGAATGAGTAAGGTGTTATTTTGCTTGTTTACTACAGTAATACATTCCATAGAAAGCTATTGGAGTGATTTTCTTGATTGCCTTTAATTTTAGTACAGTCTAACCTTTATTAGCGGCCACCTCTGTAGAGCAGCCACCTGTGTATAAAGGCCACTCTTTATAACCCCAAAATGACACTTTCTGTAGAAATCAACCTGAACAGAAAGGTTGTTTTCCTCGGGTCCCAAAAGTGACCATTATAGACCGCTTTCACTGTAGAGTCAAACCTGTGTAACCACTCTAAGGAGCTATGAAAGTAATCTCTTTTAATAGACTGCAGTTAAATTGTCTGGGGGCAACATGGCTTCTGCATGTTGACTCATTTCAGCAATTATATCTGTGTAGATCAGACATATTTTGAAACTGATCAGCAACGCCAATAAGCGGCCCAATTTTTGTTCAGCAATCATTGATATTACCAGCAGCGATAGCCTTGTAAACTCTTGGTCTAGGTACACACGTTCACATCACATTTAGCATTTCTGACTTGTAGGCCATTGAGGAAACCGCTGCATAAAGATAGAGCGAGACCTTGTGTTTGTTGGTGGGTGTAATAATCCACACGTATGACTAGGAGCAAATTCCTTTTCAATACATGTATATTCACATGTTAGAGACGAGGCACGTCTGGAGGCTGTGTCGTAGACTTTCCACGGCTGGAGGTGGCGCTGGGGAATTCTTTGCATGTTTCACACAAATTTGCAAACGTCAAAGTCTGGAACATGTCTTGTGTGTCCGAGATTGTGAATGTGGTTGGTTGGATGTCACTGAAGAGCACAAGGGTACCAGGCCAAGGGGGACGAACCTAGCCGCAGTAGGCTTGATGATGAGTGCGGGCATCCTTCCAGCAAGACGTCGAAGGAGCAGGTCTGCTCTTCTCAGCACTGGCGAAGGCATGCGCATGATCTGAAGGAAAGTAAAAGAATACAGGAGCGGATGGTATGTTATAGTGTATGTGCATGCAATGCATATTGTCACTTTACAGTAATGTTACTGCTGGTTGGAATGTACCTGCTGAAGAGCAAGAAGGGTGTCCTGTTTGACCCGACGAAGGTGATGTCTCTCAACCGTTTGACGCGCGGCAGTAAAACAAGAAGTTGCTCCCTGTGTATATGGAGATTGAGATTTCGGGAAAGTTAAGTGACGTAGAAGACAGTGATGTCGCCGAGGTATCACTTTTTCTATTTGCAGATAATGCTTGCCGCATCCACACCGACACTTTTTCAGTAGTGGAAACTTTCGTTGCTATGACAGGAAAGGTGCTTCCCTTGACTTTATGGATTGTGGATGTGACGTAGTTTGATAATGGTAGTGCGTAGTGGCGTGCCTTCCTGCGTCCGTTGCATACGAGTTTTGGCATGATGTGGCGTCTTTTGACGGTGACAATGCTTTGCTGCTGTTGCGGGCCTAGTTTCATCAATGTTTCAGTAACCGTCTGCATTTGCTGGTTAAAAGGCGACGACCTTCAACAGCTGTCCTTGGCTGAAGCAGATACAGTTTTGGTCGGTTTGGTTGTATGTTAGAGGTAGGACTGCGCCAACGTACACATACAATTTGTGTGGCTCATTGAGTGCCCCGTTCAGCTGTGCAATTATTTTGTTGTTTGTGGTGCTCCGCCAATTTCCAGGTGTTACTTCTATCTCATGAACTGCCAGTGAGAGGAATCCCAAATGTCGTTGCTGCATTGTGAGAATGTATTGTTCTCGCAAGACATCATTTGCTTTTCGGGTCGAGACGATGTGAAGTGTACCTGTAGGATATCACAGTTTGCAGCGATCTTACTCTTGCAGTGGGAGGAGATTGGCAAGCAGGATCCTCCACATTTAAAATGCCAATACGCTCACCTCCATCAACTTCTTCCTGCGTTCAGACGAAGGACGCCGTGCTTGCAATGTTGGTTGTTGCCCGTTGTATCTGCATCTTTTGTTGGGTCACCCCGCAGGATGGAGTTGGTCTCCTGCAGATTGTTGTCTGCAGCAGCTCTGACCTGATGGAATGCAATGAACGATTGAGAGAAGATGCGATTTATAGTTAATGAAACGTACAGGCAAGTCACATGATGCAGGAAGTTTACTTGCTCTTGCAGGTAAATAACATGGAAGTATAGAAATAGGGTGCTGCCCATCCAAAGGTTGCATCCATCGATTGGTCCCTGTTCATTGGACTGTAATGCTTGATTGGTTGAGCTGGGTACAGATACTTCTTGGCAACATACTGGCTTTTTGGATGGATATTGCCGAAGTTGTCAGACGTTGTTCATTAAAATCAGGTTGTTGTCGAACCGTATAGTTCATGTTTGTCCCTATTCCTGCTTCATACACGCCATACTCATTTGATGGTGGATACTGAGGTACTTTGAAACGGGTGTTTCCTTCGTCGTCTAACAATTTCTGGCAGTGTTGATTAGCTGTTGGAGCGAAAGAGAAGCAGCATAAGAAGTAAGTTATGGACCAAAATTTAATTGTTGCAGTTATACTTGAGGGAGGCATAGCTGTATGGAAGGAAGCAGGTATGTGTACTGTAGCGTCAGTGTTCTGCCTTTTAATTACCTTGATTCTCTTTCTATCAAAACCCGATCAGCATCGAATATTTATACCTAAGCTTATATCTAATGAAAATCTATCTTGCTACTTACTATTTGATTGGAATTAATTACTCCCATCTTTTGATCAAATACAAATGTTAATTAAAAACACTAATATAAACGATTACTCAACTTGGGCGAATGTGCCGCGCACACTCTCGGCGTTCCCGCGCTGGATGGCCAAGCTCAAGTTTGCTATGAACTCCACCTTGCTCGTGCCACTCATCCTAGCGCCTAGATCTTCAACGAAGGCCTTAGCTGATGGGCCAAATACGCCAAGCGTTTCAATAGCAATTGGTGTGAATTACCTTGATTGCAGGAATGCGTTTGCAACGTCTGCGCCTGATGTAGCATGTGATATATGTCGTAAATGTCTTTAACTAGTCCAGACTGACATAGCTGGTCAGCACCGTCTTTTAAGATGGATTTCGTCTCGCATGTTATTCTTTGTATCGAAATATGCTCGTCCTCTTCATATATAGTTGCTAGGCCATGGGTATGATTCTTTCCTCCCTTGCTATTGGTCGATTGGTACTCGCATCGCTCCCACGCAGTTCTGAAACATTGAAAGGTATGAGTTAAAGGTTATGCGGAAATGGAGCAACGTATTGTTTAAGGTGTATTTCTCACGATCTACTGTCATGTTACGTTTGACGTGTCCGGAGGGTTGACTTCTTGAGTGGAGTGTCCATTCCCGTATGTAGTGGCACGTCCTCTCCCACGAACGGCCTGTGATGCAGCCAAAATTGTTCAACACCTCCTGAAATTTGATAATCCACTGCGCCATGTTATGTTCTTATAACATAATCAAATAAAGAGACAATAAGAAGATGTAGGTTCTCAACTATAGGATATATAATGTCAGACAAATACACAACAGGTTATGACGACGGTAATAGCACCTCTGAATCAACATTACTACGCACTTACATAAGACAGATATCATAACGAGACAGACATGGAATGGAGGCTAGCTCGTAATTATAGCACACATAACAATCATCATCCCTTGAAATACAAGGAAATAAAGAGACATAGTACAGCTGGTGGTCAGCTGTGATGACGTTATCTGCTTTGAAAGTGAGGACTGCATTACATCCGTGTTATTACCAGTGGAAATGTTGTATTGCGCGTCGAAGGGGTGCAACACCCATCGTTTCAGAGTCATTGCAGGTGTTGGACTGTTGGTGTAGAAGTATGTTGCTTCTCCTGCAACGAGTTGGCAAGGAGAGCATTACAGATTTCTGTCACACAATTATTCACTCGGTATTGAATACAGTACATATTCTGTACACTACGACATACCCTCCTTCCGTAGCATGGCACGCAGCTGTGAAAGTTCCCTTCTGGCGTCCATGTCGCCGAATGGTTGCGTGTCATGGTAGCAGATTTTCTGGTCTTGACCGATGTGACGATGCAGGGCTTCGACGCCGCGTCTTGACACCGTCGTTGCCGAATATTTGCCTTTGTTCCAGTTACAGCTTTATAGTGTACCTTGAATGTAGGACACTGTTCCATCCGTTTTCAGATGCCTGAGTTTTGCACTTGATTGCGATATCTTTGATTTTGTTCATTGCAAACATTTGAAGTAAGACAATTTATCTTATATGTTTGAACTCGATTGAACAATCAGCAGTTTCTGATCAACTGGCCGATTAATTTCAATAATCGGAACCGAAAAATCAGAGGGAAATTCAAAACGGTCATTTCTAAGCATTCATTACTTATCATAGAGGAACATTTAACGAGATGAATTGTATACATTACACTGGTAATAAAGCCACGGCATAAGGAGAAACATCACAACTGATCAATTTCTGTATATTGGGAAAACAAATCCTTGATACACCCGAGAAATAGTTAAAATAAAAATGATACAAAANATCACAAATGTTGTCGGGCAAACAAGCAACTATGCCATGTGACAACTCTACATTGACATAACTTGCATTCTGCCATGGAATATCTCTCTTGGCTACAAATAAAATTAACAAAAACAGGACTTAATTGCTGTAAATGCTTGCTACATTATTACGCAAATTCAAGTCACAAGTATGTTGTAACAATGGTTGTTTTTCTTTGGCATTTCTTCCAGCATCAGTGACGTTTTATGGCATTGGCTCTGGTGGTTTTCCATAACCGCTAGGATCAATCTGTTGGTAGTTATCCTGGCTTCCGCCATCGCCTGAAAGTAACAATAACAAAACGCAATGTCATTCTGAGAGGTGGTGACAGCCGGGCCCTGTGGGGGGAGGGGGCTGTAGCCCTCTGTGCGGAAACCTACTCTCACAATCAGGGAATCTGCAGCTACTCTATCGGGGAAAATTAAGCTCGTAGTTGTGGCAATCTTTTTCACAATCCGCTTAAACCAGCCATGGTGGTGGATAAATCCAGGTGACGAGCTCATTCCAACATATTATGAGGGTCAGGAGTGCTACCTTGGTACTGATTTCGATGCGTATGCATTCTATAGAAATTTACACTGTTTAATTAGCTCCCGTTAGGGAAGCCTAGCCTCTCGTCTGAAACTTTCTGGCACAACCCCTGGTCATTCTGCAAAGGACTGACTATTTTTGTTTGCAATCCACTACAATGAACCAAGCGCAGTCTCAATGCATGACGGGATACACTTGCTTTTAGGCACGTGGTTTTGAGCTGAAATCTACAACTTTGACAGCCTAGATTAATCCCTAAAATTGACCATCATTGGAAAAAGTACGGCTGATTGCGTTTCAAACAAAGCAATTTTCTGACATCTTCACCTTTGGCAGAGGTCAACTCACTTATATACCGACATGCAGTGGGACTGCTGCACATGGAGGATTACAACTACATTTTAAAATTGTATGTTGCTACAACTATAGCTACAGAAGAATGATATGACCATGATAAAGTATACAGTCAAACCTGTATTAGCGGCCACCTCTATAGAGCAGCCACCTGTGTATAAAGGCCATTCTTCATAACCCCAAAATAACATTTTCTATATAAATCAACCTGGACAGAAAGCCCACCTGTCTATAAAGGCCATTTTCCTCAGGTCCCAGAGGTGACCATTATAGACAGGTTTCACTGTATCTAAAATCCCATTTGACGGCACAAAACAGTTACCAAAGGTACATTTTACAGAATGGAAAGCAATTGCCATCTTAGCTGCGTTCACTGTATGTGCTATTTATTAGGTTGAAAAGTAGTGCAATCAGGCAGCAGCAAAGGCAAACAATAAATTAAAAACAACAAATTAACAGATAAACAATACATAATAAACAAACAAACACATAAAAATGAATGAATATTGTACCGGAACTACTCAAATCAATGTCCGGCAGAGTGCAATAACACAACACAAACAACTCAATTCACGAGAAGGACCACACCAACAAGTTTCTGCATAACTGTAACTGTTTCCAAAAATATCAATAATCAATAATAACGATACAGATTAACAATGTTATCAAAAAACACTGCTGGCTCCTTCTCAAACTCAAACTCTCTAACTGAAGAGCCGGCTTACCACGTGGCTCATGCATATAATTAATAATGGCGGTCAGCTACATATGAAACGAGGTTAAACAACAATGGCAACAAATGCATAACGATTATCTACTAATTATAATTAAAACGATCGAAACAAATATTAAATAAATGTAAATGCTACAGCTATTTGCCACATCTCCAGAAAAAGTTAGCTACTTCGCTACTGACTACTTTTAGTTCATCATAAGTTCATAACCACAATGAAAAAATACAATCTTTCTGGCTTATCATTTAGTTGTCATTTACAAATAATTATATACATTGCACAAAGATTCCACTTGCTATATGCAAGTCGATAGTTTGGTGCAAGGGAGACAGAGAAGACAACATTGCGAGTGGCTCCTCGCCAAGAACTTCGAGCAGACTAATTTCTATTCGACAAGGCTCGACACTATATATTTACAACCAGCGCCGTTTTAAGCGTCAATAGGGCCTAAAGCACTTTACTCAAGGGGGCCTAATTATTATCGATTAAATAAACCGAAACTTACTATTGTTAAAATGATCACCCATTATCATACCAAAGATTTTGGCTTTGCTTACAAACAGCAAATTGGGACAAATTAACTCAGTATCACTCTGCAGTTGATTGTGCATTGCACTAAATCTCAACATCTGTAAATTTGAATCTTTGAACTGGCATAAAGAAGGGCTTATCCAGACTGAGGGCCTAAAGCACATGCTTTGAGTGCCTACTTGTTCAAATGGCCCTGTTAACAACGTGTGACTATACAAATACCGCTGACACACTTTGACACCAGAACAATCCAACACGTAACGCCTAATGAAAGGCCATCTGTCTAAATCCAATGTGATGTCACAACACTTGACACTTTGTATGACACCACAGGCATACACTACATCAAATGACCGTCCTATCATATTGTATCACTTTGGATTTGTGTATGTTTTACAAGATTGTCAACAAATTAGTTGACCTTCAAGTTCCAAGTGAGTTGAAGCTGCATCACTTGCCGACACGAAGTCACGGTTTGTGGTTCGACATTGACACAGCCAAGCTGAACTACAGCCACCATTTTCTCTACAATCGTGTAGTCAGGGTATGGAACTCTTTGCCAGAAGAAGTGGTCTATTTCAAATCTTTATCTGCATTTAAATCTAGACTCGCGACACACACAGGTATCGCCCGTTGATTTTGATTTTTACATTTGTAATTGTATTTAAACAACCGTTCACTGTTAGTGTACTTGTTACCTTCTATACGTGTATTCTTTTGAATTTTATTTTTGAAATTTTTCAAATAAAGACAGATCAATGACGGCGGCATGCGACAGCACAACTTTTACCTGTATTTTATCCTGTCATAGTTACTCTGTGGCTCTTTCAACTGAGATATTTACTTTGATATGGAAAGATTGGACTTTCTAATCTTGTTTGAACACTTGATTTCTTGAAAAAGCAAGCTTGGAACAAAATAAACATACTCTATGTCGAGAAACTTGATTCTATGATAGGGAGATGAATTTCAATGATTTCCTTACCAAATATGTGTGTTATTTGAGAAAAATACATCTCAGGCAAGTGCTTCATAAAGCATACTTTCAACTATCTACAGCACCAAAATTGTTTGAATGCTATTGCCTACGGAAAACTTCCATAAATTGGCGCGTGTTGTCGAACGCTGCCTTGTCAAAATTCTGTGCGGCATGGTAGGTTTGATGTTTGTGGCGGCATCGTTGATCTCTCAAATTTTGTGAGGTCCAGTCTGCCATGTGTCATAAAGCCATTCCAACAAGAGTCCCTGCATGTATCTCTGATCTCCATTACTCGTCGAGACTCATCTTTTGTCTGTATGTGTAGTCCATTATAAACAATGTAATTTATAAAATATCAAAGGAAAGACAGGGATAGTTTCGTCAATAGTCACCCCAACAGTGGTCTCATATTTAGAATCACAACTGTGTACAATTTATCTTTTATCTTGTATAATTTCCGTTAGTGACTAAATGTGCATCTACTCTCATTGTAGCCAGCTTGCGTATTGATATGAATCAAATTTGTTTACTGTTATTTACATATAATCACAGGTCTTCTGAGCAAACAAGCAATTTTACTTACAGAATGAACCTTGATTGTACTTGTCAATTTTAATTATTTATGTATCATTGATATGCAAGACTACGTTAATTTTCATGTATGACTGATATGATGGAGAAATAAACAAACAAACAAACAAACAAACAAACAAACAAACAAACAAACAAA
>OFHS01000696.1:16854-28906 GCA_900245855.1 Calvadosia cruxmelitensis
AACCAAACAAACAAACAAACAAACAAACAAACAAACAAACAAACAAACAAACAAACAAACAAACAAACAAACATTAATAAGACGGAAGAGCTTACCTCCTCTGATTTGACATTCTTTGTAAATGAAAAGACACGTCACAGGCTGAAAGCAAAAGGGAAATATTTAACAGCTAAGAAGGGGTCCTCGTTCACACAAGCCTAAAGGAGCTGTCATATCCAAATCAAATTGTGTCTCCATCGTCACTTCTTTGTCCTGTATGCTATTATTTGCTATGAGATATACTCAGGTGTTTCACAATTTGTATGCGCAAATTATTGTGCTATGGCAGTGTTTGCTTTCTCACTCAGCAGAAGACAGACAGGACACTTGCATCCTGGTTCTGTCGTTACCTGTTCCATAGAGTTGCAATTTGCTATGGTTTTCAGCAATTACCAATCAATTACTATCATCAAACTGTCGTTCGACTATGTGTGACAATTCGGTAATGGCAGAACGGACAACTCGGCTTGGACAACACACAAGTATAATCACAACTCTCTAATACTACCGCGTTTTGTGTAGCAGCTCAATGTCCATATCACTTAATACTATAGACAGTTGTAGACCATTTTCACAAGCTACCATTTTGGAAAAAGCAAGTGCATTATGGGGAAGGTTGATGTCTCTGATTTCGGAATACAGAGAAAGTTGGAGTTGATACTGATGCAGATTTCTTCAAGCTGTGCTACTTTGCTTAAACATATGATTTTTGTTAATATTCTGGGTCAGAAAACCAGTTTTTTTTATTTCGCTGTTTCAGGCACTCAACTTGCCACATAATGCACTGGTTTTTCCCAAAATGGTAGCTCGTTAAAAAGGTCTATTAACAAACAATTAAGACCTCAATCCTCAACGTACCTTTATAAGCAGATTGATGATAGCCATGCTGTTGTTGACAGTCAAAGAGATAACAAACGACATAAAAACAAACAAAAAACAAAGACATTGCAGTCTAATCTTCTGATTATCGATTCATAATTAGTGCGTTAACAACTACAAGAGATAAGACCAGCACAAATTAAGCCAATCAGTGTAAACCTCTTCACAGCTATCGCAAAGGCAGTTTCGTTGGACCTCAGATAATGATCGAAAAATGGAGACTCGATGGTGCAGGTGATCATTGGATGATTGTCCTCTAGGTGTTAAATAGGCCTACACGATTCAATATGGAAGTTGGTAAATGGTAGGCCTAGTACAGTCAAACCTGCATCATCAGCTACCTCCATAGGGCAGCCACCTGTGTATAAAGGCCATTCTTCATAGACCCAAAATACCACTTTCTATAGAAATCAACCTGGACAGAAAGGTCATTTGTCTATAGAGGCCATTTTTCTGAAGTCTCAAAGGTGACCAATATAGACAGGTTTCACTGTATAAGTAAAACAAATTAATTACTGGATATTAACTTATTAATTGCAGCCATAGCTTGCTACTTCGGAACTATGTAGTTGTCATAACAACAAAACTACCAGCTCCTGCTACGAAGCATGTGAAATACAAGCACTATGGAATGCGATCAAGGATACGCAGCAGTGAATTTCGCAGCCCCAGAACCTAGAATAAACAAAAAAATTTCATCAACTTGCGCCAAAATTTCCTACCTATTCTACCCGAGCAAAAAATATGTACAGTATATATTGACATCTAATGGCAAGTAAGCAAGTAAGTAAGTAAGTAAGTGAGTAAGTAAGGAAGTAAGTAAGGAAGTAAGTGTTGTAGTTCTCCATTGATTATCAGTGTGACGGTGCATATGTGGGTCGGGGTTGTGACATGGCTCTCATAACAAGGAGAATCCAATGCATGTCGCAAACTTCCCATCTTGGGCTGATGAATGTAAATCAAAATAAGCCACCAGAGGTACATCCGGTTTACAAGAACATTTCATGCAATGCATTCATAAGGCATCCTGGATCTCGGCAGGAGACCCACACAGATCCACTACTACCAGAGTCCCATTTTACTTTATCTTTCTACTTTATGATCACTTTGTAAATTTAACTTACGGTCCCCCAAACAAACAAGCACATGTGCTTATGGGATGACCTTGTTCGTGTCAATCAGCTTGCCTTATTCTTATAAATTTCTTATTGTATTACTATAGACCATTTTCACAAGCTACCATTTTGGAAAAAGAAAGTGCATTATGGGGCAGGTTGATGTTTCTGATTTCGGAATACGGAGAAAGTTGGATTTGATACTGATACATGTTTCTAGAAGCTGCGCTACTTTGCTTAAACATATGATTTTCGTTAATATTCTGGGTCAGAAAACCAGTTTTTTCGCTGCTTCAGGCACTCAACTTGTCCCACAATGCACTGGTTTGTCCCATAATGGTAGCTCGTGAAAAAGGTCTATTGCATCCTCTAATTGACATGTCCGAACTTAACATCTATCTATCTATCTTCGTTCTATTCCCCTTATAGCCAGGAGCGGAAATAACGGAATGTGAAATGCAACAGGAAATATTTGCTACAGTCGACTTCAGTTATCATCTTGAAATTCAATGTTCCGTTACTGATCAATGCATCAACCAGCTGATTGAATGCCGTTTGTAGAGTTGTGACCGGCGACAGTAACCATTTTTTCCCCATTAAGGAAATGCAACATTTTCCTACAGGGGTAACAGGGATTTATAACCGAGGATAAATGGGGAACGTGGATTTCTTTCATGTGCGCATAATTATATCATTTGACCCTTCAAATGCGATGATAAACAGACAGTTTTGGTTCCGCTGTTCGGTGTGAGTGCTGTTTGCAATACTGGCTTTGCTTAATCACCTTACTTATTGTTCCAACTTGCTTAACATCTCATATTTTACCTACACAAGCAGGAGGATATCAGCCTGGTTTATGAATGGTACGCTACAACCATGCATTATTTTTAGTCGAAACGTATGCAATTTTAATAAAAAGAAAATGTAGGTGACACAACAGCGGTTAAGCGATTGAGTAACACTGTCTAGCACTTTCCGGTGGTCTATTGCCAAATGATAGATAGATAGATATATTTATTTGATCAATTCAAGTTAAGGTACAATATATATAGTTCAAATTACAGTACAAACAAATTACAGACTTGAAATCGATCTGGGAAATCCCATAAGCACATATGCTTGTTTATTTGGGAGACCCATAAATGGAAGACTTGAGATTGCTGCTACTGGCTTGTGATTGGCTTTTTGGATAAAAATGTCTATGATAATAGTAAGTTAAGTGCTACTTCAGACTGACATCAAAACACATTCAATAATCCACAACAGGTTGCAAGCTAGAAATAGCTATAGAATTCTTCCAAATGTCACACACTAGAAGCAAAAATTCCATAAGTTAAAGGAAGGGTTTAGTACAGTCAAACCTGGATTAGCGGACACCTCTATAGAGCAGCCACCTGTGCATAAGGGCAACTCTTTATAACCACAAAATGACACTTTCTATAGAAAGGCCATCTGTCTATAATGGTCATTTCCTCTGGTCCCAACGGTGACCATTATAGACAGGTTTCCCTGTAACTGCATTGGAGTACTAATAATAAAGACCAGTAAATCAATTATAAACTGACTATCGAGTCTATATGTTGAATTCTTGTCATGCTTACCACCTCCATTGTAGAACATAGCAAGGCACATGATGTCATTGAGGACTGTGAATGCCTTCATCACGAGGTACTGCCAACAAAGAATAATAAAATAATTTGCCTTGTCTTGTGGGTTAATAGAATACTCAAGATTACTTCCACTGGATTATAATTGGCGTTCTGTACACAACAATCTAAATAATTAGCAAATTACATTTAAAATAGGATTGCACTGATCGATCGAAAAGCTGTTTGATCTGTTCCGATCAACAGTGATCGGTTTTGATCGGTAAAATCGATCATTTCCACATTTCACCGAACAAATAACCGATTACGTAATTTTGCAATAACACACACATGTTTTCACCGAAATTCAAGATGATACAATCATTAATACTGTCAGTTTGTAGCTGAACATAAAGAGAGCTAAATTTGCAAACATTTGCTGCTCTAGAGGGCATTTTAGCCTCTTGCAAATCCATTGGTTAATGAAACTGTTTGCTCTTACGGGAAGAATAGTTGCCGTGATCCAGACTAAACAACAATTACTCGGTTTGTTGACCTGTTATTGCGTTCCTGGAATTAAAACAATGAGTTCCACACAAATCACTGCAAGCAGAATAAATCATTTTGCAATCTTGGAACGATATCGCCGTGGATTTGCAACACAACAATTTGCGGTTGCCTTAGATGATCGATCAGTGTTCAGCTGCTTAGTTTTAGTGATTGGTCAAATATCGGATCAGTTCAAATTATTTTGATCAGTGCAAACCTAATTTAAACCTGTACGAAACCAGGATTGAAAACGCTGAAGAACAACACTTAATATTCCTATATAAGATGTTTTCTGGTCTGATCCTGATACGAGATCAGTTTTCTTTCTAATGCAGTTTGGAATGAAAGCACTTCAAGGAAATGTAACATCAAAACAGAAACTGCTTACAGTCAAACATGTATTAGCGGACACCTCTATAGAGCAGTGTATGAAGGCCACTCCTCATAAACGCAAAATGACACTTGCTATAGCAATTAACATGCACAGAAAAGCCACCTGTCTATAAAAGTCATTTTCTCCAGGTCCTAAAGGTGACCATTATAGACAGGTTTCACTGTATGGCGTAAAATTAATAGAGCTGGGTCTGATGCATCGATTAATCGATTGTTTTTTGGCAATCGATTGTCCTGTTAAACCATAGTTTCATCTATATCACAAAAGATGTGCTTCTATTGATGCCTTTCAAAGGACTAGACACCATTATTCAGTTTACAATATTTTACCTTCTCGTAAATTAATAAGCAGAAAAAAGTGCATAAAAAAAAAATCACCGAACTAGAAGATAATTACCATGACTTTACAAAGGTAAACTACGACAATAGGACAAGGAACAAAGGGCCACTGTATCGTACATACATGGATAGTTTGTTGCTTGTTTGGGTCGATTAATCGATAGTGTAAAATTCATAATCGAAGCAGCTCTAAACATAAATAACATAATGCATGATATGATATACCATGTGGATTAACTAAATCATATTTTGATCAAATACCATGATCATTAGTCAGCTGTCACTCTTCTCTCTCATGGAAAATTTTGAAATTGCTCATATCTTCTCAGATAGAAATCAACATTCTTGTAAATTGCCTTGCTTCACATTGACTTTGAGTACAAAATTTTAGTTGAGCACCCGATAAACGTTGCAGGAAATCATTAGAATTTCACACTTTGTAGTTACTTGGATAAGGAAAACATTTTATCGACCCACATTTCAACTTTTCGAAGGTCACTTTCTTGGACAGCTTAATCAGTCACGTTTCTCTCTCTCTCTCTTGGTTGGAAACAATAAACGATACTTACATACTGAGCAGGCTCAAGAGCGACAGCATCTTTGAGTGCCCAAATGCCGAGGATGATGGCAAAATAGTTTGAAAAGGCATAGGAGAGTCCCAGAAAAGGCACTAAACATCCCCTGAAACAAAACACAAGTCAATTAATCATGCTTAACGAAACAGGCCACTTTATTAATTAACACCACAGTCAATGAGGAATTACAGGCAGCGACTGCAGTCTACTGGAGTTGGCCCTGATGCATTGAGTGATCAAATAGTTGATTATCATGTTCAATAATTGTGTGGAAAATCAGACAATATTTCTTGTTTAATATACAAGGGAAAGTTTTGCTCTCAGCAGTGACAACTTCGATGTTAGCTTCAAAATGCTGTCGTGCTTTCGTCGTGATTGGTTGTCCTTTGTTCTTCGTCGCTGCTGTCACTGGACTGTTGAAATTGTTACTGTCGTGGCACGCCCATAGACAGTAACCACGACGATCTTTATTTCTAACAACTTCTCATGACGAGGACATGAACAGAACTAAATCACGTTACAGAATACAGCACCTCTAGGCTACGACATAACAGCATGACATTACTATCAACAAGGAGATTAACCCTTGTCCTGCTATAGACGTGTATACACGTTTTCGAAACAAGTCAAAAGTAGCAACACATAACCAATCAGATAGTTAGTCCTTAGCAGGCAACCAATCAGCAATTGGTGAAGCGACTTCCAGTCTTAATTTAAATGGTTTTACTAGCAGGACAGGGGTTAACACAAGAGAACAATATACAGGAAGATAATCGGAAACATGACAAGCAATACGTGTGACAATGACAGGAACTACACATCCACCACAGTTACCGTTAAGCTACTGTATGTCAGTGTTACGTTGTTCAGTTTTATCTGTAAATTTTCAATTCTATACAACTTATATATTTTTCTATGATGTATTATGATGATGCCATTCCCATGTATTCTCATGTATCTGCTCCGTGAAAAAAAGCATCGACTCGCGGTCAAGACGACAGTCAACTCTGCGCATGTGCAAATATTTTTTATTCCACATAACTTATTTTTGGCATTTCAATTTCCAATATTCATGTTCCTGTGCATACCTTTTGCAAAAGTAAATACAAAAACATCTTGATTCGCATTTATTTTTAGTATGCCAGGTATAATGTTCAAAAGAGGCTCAACATTTTCTGGGGAACGGAATCTAAAGGGTTAACTGGAAAGAGGTCCGATTCTAAATTCAACCCAATTCAATGCTAACGAGGCAGTTTGACAATGTCCTTGTCTTCAAAATAACAACAACAGAGTTTCCTTCGATTATGGGTTGAATTGGGAGCACATCGACAAATTTTGCTGTGTTTTTACAGGGAGAACTTGAACTCAAATTTCACGTTTGGAAATAACCTTGGGAGCATCTGGTTTTTTATCAAAATTGCTCCAGGTTTGTCTCGATTAAAGCTCCTAGTAAGGTCTTCAAGAAGCTGTTTGAATCCTTCTGTTAGCGGCTTCCATGCAGAAATGGTAGGGCAAAGTTGATGTATGACAACACACGGGCAGATACCTCGCTTCCTAAAACTGCTCATAACAACAAAGTTCTACAGGCTGGGAGCATTCGATTTCTTTATGAATTGAGTTTAATAGATCTTCATTTGCTGTACAAATGCAACTTATTTCAGTTCTCGATTGAATTCTGAGTGTTCCTCAACCCAATAATGTATTAGGCAGCAAAATACGATAAAAACACTGTATTTTCGACTGTAAAACTGGCCAGAAGCCGCACTCCAGGGGTCCATTGTCGCTTTGGCCGCATGTCGTTAAGTTGCTTATCGGATTTAAGAAAAAATGATGATGATGATGAAAATAGTCTTAACCCTTGTCCTGCTCATAAAACTAGTTAAATGAAGACTTAAAGTCGCTTTATCGATTGAGGATTGGTTGATCGCTAGGGATAAACTATGTGAATGGTTATATGTTGCTACTTTTGAATTGTTTCAAAAACGTGTATACACGTCAATAGCAGGGCAAGGGTTAAAATCTAAAAAAAGATTCATAGGGCTTTGCTATTACACCGCATGGTGTCCAAGATCTGGATACAACACAGTGACGCAATGTCCCAGTTTCATACATCTTCCTGTAGCGGTCTTTGATTGGCCTTGCCCCTGGATGGCCATTGGCATACGCTAAGGTCATTCAAAGAAGTTTGATCTAGAAAAGGTATTGGATTTCCTCGACAATGTTTCCCGAATTCCCACGTCATACTGTTTGGAGTGAAGTAGCTGTACGCCCACAAGCACCGGGCATGTTGCATTTCGGCTGTTTTGAATTTTACTTCAGCTAGTAATACACTTCCAAACTACAATTACGAATGACTCATTTTGTTGTAGAATATACACATGGTTATCAAGCCACTTAAAGAGATATATTCCTCAACAGCAACCTCTTTTCGTTGAGTTAATAAACAGTGAACCTCTTTCTTGATTTTCCGGATTTCTTTTTGTAAATATTTCCTATTTTCTGTGTTTTGGACCTGCCCTGTATGTCGGCATTGTTGATTTGTACTAATTGTAATCCAGCTGGTATATACATTCCCACAATTCAAAATACTATTATAAGTGACTCATCTTATTGAGAGTATACACATGGTTATACAGTGAAACCTGTCTCTAACAGTCACCTTTAAGACTCGAGAAAAATGGCCTTTATAGGCAGGTGGCCTTTCTGTCCAGATTGACTTCTATAGAAAGTGTCACTTTGGTGTTACGAAGAGTGGCCTATATACACAGGTGGCTGCTCTATAGAGGTGACCGCTGATACAGGCTTGACTGTAGAGAATATACATAATTTTGATTCGCGCCCCTGTCCCCTTAATGGGGCATCCTTGCCACTGATCTGAACTTCCTGCCGCCACCCAGGAATGCAGACATATCAACTTTATTACAAATCCCATAACCCAACAAATTAATTGCAAATTAAAGCAATTTCGGTTGCATTTGATGTATACATGAATGAATTCCTTGAATTATGAATATGCAAGATATTCTTACTCACCAGGATGCCAAGACAAGATGACCGAAAACGAAAAACTGCCGAGATAAAGACACAATAGAAACCTGTTAGAAACTGTAACAAATCTAGAAGATTGTAGAATGTTCTAGAAGGATTGGTACTACCGATTTATTTTTAGTAGATCATGTAATCAGAACATTCAAGACTGAGTTATTTTTAGACATGATGTAATGAGAACATTCTAGATTAAGAATTTAGAAAGATTACAAAGTTGAGTTCCCAATCGATTGAAATTTCTCGTATCGATTAATCGGATGGTTCAGTCAACTAGTAATCGATTACTAATCGATTAATCGACAACAAAATTCGAAGAATTGCCGTGCGTAGTATTAACTGAATTATCACCTGAAACAAGCTCAAACTGCTGCCCACGAAACTCACAATAGATTGCTTCCCGTGTCTAGCGAATAGAGACGACTTGAGCCGTTGGAACTTGGAACAGACATTTAGAAGCCCATTTGGCATTGGCCCGTCGTTTTGCTGCTGTTGCTGGCCGTTGTTCAAAAAGCTACTACGTTCAACCACGGAAGAGTCAACAGTAGTAAAGAACGTGATGTCATTTGCATTTAAGTGTTGATTATTCTAGAATGTTCTGTATTGTCCTTGTAGATAGTATAAATTGGGACCTCCTGCCAAGGACTCCTCAATTGCTACATCTGTAATTTACAATTTTTTCTTTCACTTTTCTCCCTTGATTACTTCCATTGCTACCCAACTTCTCAGCTCAGCAAATATATGCTAATAGTACACTACATAACTATTTTAACTCTTGGGTCTCCCAAACAAACAAGCAAATTTGTGCTTGAGGGTAGGGATGAGCCAATATAAATTTTTGCCGATATACCGTTACGATATATCGGCTACCGATAAAAAGCTACTATCGGCCGATACCGATACCGATATAAAGCCGTAACTTTCTAAAAGCGAAATCAAACGATACATAACCCATAAATCAATTTAAATCAACAACCAAAACTTAGCTTGCCATTTTATGGTTCGATAATCAATAAGATAAAATGTCATTTGAGTGATTGAAGACAGGATTGAAGATGAACATTTTGATCATAAATCGCCGAAAAGCCGTCGGAATTGAAAGTAACACAGGTGAATGCTGCACATATGACGGTTTTCTCAAAGGAATTTAATGGAATTTATATTGGCTATCTGCCGATATGCTTTTCTTATATCGGGCCGATAACAGATATGAAAATATTGCCGATATATCGGCCGATACAAATACCGATACGATTATCGGCTCATCCCTACTTAAGGGATGACCCATGATCATATCATGTAATCCAAAAACTTGTTTTTCACACTTTCTGTAATCAATTGTTTTGTATTTCGTTTACGATATGGTCTAAATACAGTGAAACCTGTCTATAATGGTCACCTCTGGGACCTGAGAAAAATGACCTATATAGACAGGTGGCCTTTCTGTCCAGGTTGATTTCTATGTAAAGCATCATTTTGGGGTCGTGAAGAGTGACCTTTATACACAGGTGGCTGCTCTATAGAGGTGGCTGCTAATACAGGTTTGACTGTATATACTCATACTCATACAGTTATTGATTGGAAAGTAATTTGTGTAATCTGAAAGGTATTGATTGGCCAACAATCTGCTGTCTTCATGTACTATTTCCAAAAGAATACCGGAACACAATCAAAGGTAGATTGTAACGGAAAATAATTCATTGTCAAATTTTACTTAAGAAAATCAAGATGCTAAGCCGGTAAAGACGTAAAGAAACTTCTCAAAATAAACATACAGCTTACAAAGAAGACAAAGTCTGAAAAACAATTCATCCTGGATGAGGTTTGAAATTGACCATTTAAATAAACCAAGGTTTTTCGGGAAATGAGTTGCCATACAAAGATGTTTTGAAAAATGAAATAGAGCTGTGCATGAAGAGCACCGCCGTGTTGAAACACGCAGCGACAGTTTTGTCATTTGATTGCAGCTTGCAATGGAAGCATATTTTCGCAAGGAAGACTGATTTTAAAAACGTCAAACAGAAAACCTCTCCGAAACACATGCAGCCAAATCAAAGAAGGCAAAAGCGAAACAAACAAAACACATGCAACCAAATTAACGAAGGCAAAAGCTAAATGAACACAAGGCGATCATGCAACATTATTCGAAATTGTGTCAATTGCTTCATGCTGTTCTTCTGCAAAGCTCATCTATTGTTACGGGATGAAATAAATCTGCCATTACACTGTGAATGAAACTATGCCATCTCCTACGTGCTTCCAATGCCTCATCCAACTAAATAAATGCTGAGAAGTATTCAGTGACTACTGCAAGCATGATATGCTTTAATGTGTATATATGTACTAGCTGAGTTTACCTGCGATGCTGGGTATAATTTCTACTGGACATCTCATTGTATTGATGTTTTCTGAATGTCACCATGATGTCAAGAACTTCTGAGAAACAGATGCTGAGACCACGCGACACACGACAGACAATGCTATGTAACAATTTCCCCAGTATTCGACAAAGGGTTACAGCCATTATTTCTATGGTTACAGCGGCCCATTCCTTTCGCAAATGCTGTTTGTGAGGCAGAAGAAAACGACAAAGCAAGCTCGCAAGACTGTAAACATCGATAACGAATCTTGCAAGTGCAGTTGTAACAATTTCACATGGTGTGAATTACATGAGAGCTTTTTATGTCGCATGTGGATCCCAGAAAACACGGACAGAGGCAATGCAGTTGTTTGTAGAGCAATGGCAAACGATCCATCAGTCTGCAGATAATGTTAACTGAGTTCTGCAAGCGAGAAACGATTGGAGAGATTGTGACCCCCATGGAAATTTTGAAACCACGTGCTTGTGTGTGGTGTCGAATTGCAAACGGCGCTTTGATTGGCTGAACGAATCACATGGAACAATAGATAGAGCACTTGAGCGGGAGCAGCAAATTGTGACTCGTCGAACAAACAAAATGTCGTTTGGGCCGCAAGAGGTGCGAGTACGGGAAAAGAAAATCTTCCTCTAGCTTTGGATAGAGCAGGACATAATAGGAAACTTTTTGCGTCATTATAGGAACATGAACATCTGATTCTGTTATTAACGAATCAGAATCGGACATTCACACAATGAATATAAATATGTGGTGTCAGATGGGGAATTTTGAATTTGTTTATCACAGTGGTTGCCTGGTTGGTTTCGTGATTGAAAACAGAATTACTTAAAAAATGTTCTTTCATAAATACAACTCAAAAGAATGCCAAACAAATGAAATATATTGGTTTTCGACGGACAAAACAGATGCATGTTGTAATTACAATCGACACTCTTAACAGTTTGAATGCCTTCTGCTCTGGACATTTCTGAGAAACAAATTACTGAGTAACATGACTGACGAGTATTTCCGATTGTGATGCTGATAAATATATTATATTTGGAATATTTATCAAGATTATGCAGTCAGCCCAATGCAAATACGCTTGCACAAGCTTATTATGCAAAAATGAAATATTTAAACACTATGAGACAAGTCTGTAGAGTCTTGCTCTG
>OFHS01000697.1:0-28989 GCA_900245855.1 Calvadosia cruxmelitensis
GTTTTTAGGCTGCACGTCAGTGTAAGTTAGTTTACTTTCCTGTGCTTGCCTGTCAAACATTTTTATACTAATGTTATGACAAATAAATCAAATCAAAATCAAAAAATAACAACAACAACAACAACAACAACAACAGGTCTATTGAAAGAGTTCAAAGGAAATTTACCAAACGAGTCTGTTTGATAGACAATCTTGGAGATATTTCATACAACGAGCGCCTCTCAAAATTCTCTATAGAATCGTTAGAGCTCCGTCGTATTAAATTTGATTTACATCTTGTGTACAAAATTTTGAATAATATAGTTGATTTGCCTGTAAATGAACTTTTTACCCTGCCAACTACTATAGCAACAGAAGGACAATTAACAACTCGCGGTCATGCCCTCAAATTGTTACATCGTGTCATACCAGTCAATAATACAGTGAAACATTCTTTCTGCTACAGAGTCATTGAATGGTGGAACTCATTTGCCTGAGACAGTCGTGCTTGCAAAATCATTGCATTCATTCAAACATAGATTAAACTCGGTAAATTAAAATGTTTTAATTAACCTTTTTAAGCTGTACATAAGTGATAGTTAATTTCTATCCTGTATCTGACTGTCATGATATTTATCATGCAAACATATTTAATCAAAATCAAATCAAAAAACAGCAACAACAACATTGACCTTGCCAAGACCTTTGGTTTTGTTTCCCATGCCAAACTGCTAATCAAACTGGAAGGCTATGACAGCGGCAAAGTACACTGCTGTCTTGGATCAAGAATTAATTGTCATTACGAACTCAACGTGTTCTCGTTGGAAGCTGTTTGTCCGATGAATCGAGCTGCATCAATGGAGTGCCACAGGGTTCTGTCTGGGACCTCTATTGCTCCTTATACATCAATGTTAAACTATCGTATATCTAGGAGATCAAGATGTATAACATAGCTATGCTTATACCTTTGCTGCTATACTCCACGGAAACCATGACACCTTATGGGAGACATATCAAGAAGCTTACACGAACGCAGATGCGTCACCTTCGACTGGTGACGAAGACAATTGGAAGGACAGAACGTCAAATATGGAAGTGTTCGAAGCATTTATGTGCTAAGGCCATTATCACATGCGCACAACTCAGATGAATCGGTCATGTATCACATTTTTACTATAAAATTATCAAGAGGCATTAACACTTCATTTAAATAAACAGTGAGAAAACTAGCTTTCCAGTCAACATTTGACATTACATTTTGGATAGCGTCCAATGGCCGTACAACCTTCTCGTTAGCACATAACAGCTTCGGCCAAGGTTACTGTCACTGAAATATAATAATTAATTAGATAATTCAAATACTTTATCAATAAGAGTATACGTGCCACTTGTAAAACAACTGCATTCAAAATTTAACATTTTTCTGTGGACTATTTTGAGATAAGTTTCTTTGGACTTTCGACTTAATTTTACAATCGGAACGGACATTTCTCATCTGAAGAACTTCTTATATTCAGACTTCAGAGTCGTTCACAGCTTCCTGATTACTTTGACTCGTCCTTGGACAGCAGACAGCAATTGGGAGCTTTCAGCCAATAATTTTGATTTCTAATTTTTGCCCTACTAATATAGAAATATACTTGAACCATTAAAATGTCTGTCACGTTTTGAATTTTACGAAAAATATCAGATCAGATTGAAACTACTTCTTCAGCATGGCGCTTGCAAATTTGGGCTCGATATCGAAATTTCTCCTCTTGTTGTAGACTTCAATGTTTCTTCTTCAGGTCACGTCAAACTTTCTTGCTGTTCTTTCTTCTTTCTCTGTTTATTTCGTCTTGAAAGTCTCAGTAATTGATGATATATCATGAAACCAATCAAATCAATAAACTCCACAAGAGTTAGCACACTTGCGCCTAACATCAAGCCAAGCTGTCCACCGACATCACCTAAAAGGAATAATGATTGATTAATTTTTTAGTAAATAGAGTTTAAAGAGCTTTTTGTATTTGACACCTGTAAGTATATGTTTGTTATCAAAAAAAAATGACAGGCGAATACAAAAAAAGAACAACATTGGGGTACAGATCGCGATCGGTTCCTTATGAGATCGCGATCGGTACCTTTTGTTCTTAAAGTGCAGGTAAGATATCTTACACTTACGTACAGCCTAAACTAATTTACAGTGAGTGCTAAGGTCTACTTTTTTCAACTGACTTTTGAAACTATAGATTGAGGTGGCTGCTGCACAGTTTTCAGGCAAACTGTTCCAAAGCGGAATGACATTGTTACAAAATGAATACATCGAAACTCTTGCCCACGACTCGTGTTTTTATTACGCATAATTCTGTTCATGTCTTACAAGCACACAGCAAGTTTTTATCCGAGCATAATACACGGAAGAATCATTAATTTTATATCTCTTAAAGTTAGCTCGAAATAGCGTGTACAGTGTAACCCCTTTAATATCGCCTTGGTTAATATCATAAGACCCGCTTTATATCACTTCAGTTTGAGAACTAAGCTCTGTTTGAATCAACTACTTGTACCCGCTTAATATCACGACCCGCTTATTATCACAATTTTAAACCAAGGTCAAGTTGACCCTCCCCCCACAGGCGATTGTCAGTAAGTCGGTGAGCAACCGTGAGCACTAAAAAGAAGTGACTGAGCAACATAGAGGACTTGATGAGCAATAACATGAGATGTTTTATTTTTAAAATTTTGAAGGTGGTGGGATCAACTTGACGGGGATCAATTTTAAGCTGGAAAACCATAGTGATATTAACGAGGTTTCACTGTAATAGTTACTGCAGGAATACTGACAAAACCATCAGCCATTGATCTCAAGCGTGGTCCTAACTCACTCATTTGCGTCTGTCTAAGCGTGAGTTTAGAAGATACTTTCAACCATTCGAAGTTAATTAACGTTAACGAATCAACCTATGTTGTATGTAGCATCCGTTTCATGCCGATAAAACTAACTGCGCCATCAGTTTAACTCTGAGGTGTACAGACAATGCTGATGACGCAACCATTTGATTACTGATATTATATCTTGAAGTTTGAGCAAGAAGACCTATTTGTTATCATTTGAGTCAATCATAAAGGAGAACATTACAGAAAACTGTTTCGATTTTTAGTGTAAACTTACCAATGAGCTTCCAAAAATCGTATGTAGTTTCTTGAACCAATTTGTTTAATTTCAACTCTTGGTAAAATATAGTCAAAACCACGACGTTATCCCTGCAAGTGATAATAAGAAGTCAGGTGTGTAGATGGAATAATGAACATTATTTAATTCGATTGTATTTTTATTTCGAAACCAACTTAGCATTATAACGACATTTCCAGTATTATGAATCTACAATACAATAAAATCGCAGTCACATTCTGCCTACAAAATTTAAATGTTAAAAATTACAACATTTTCTAAATTAACCTGTGATCTTTACAGCTTACATTTTTGCAAGCTCTCCCCAGCTGCGAGAGCGCCTAGAAAGATTGTAGAATTACCCTTCTGCATTGCGATCCTTAATCTTTGAATAAGGTAAGCCTTTATTTACTTCGATTTCTACAGTGTAACCCGCTTAAGCGCAATAGTAATTTACCAAAGATGTCCTTTGCTTTTATTAGGAATTGTGCTTATCAGGAATCGGTTAAGAGAGTTTGTACTGTACGCATTAATTCGGTACATAGCAAATTGTTTGCAGATAAACGGGTTTTTCGCTTATCCGATTTGCGCTTAAACGGGTTATACTGTATAGGTATTTGTCATTATTCAGCAAAAGTCAAAACAAAGAATTCACATCCAGCAGGCTATATACATAATAGCTCTCACGCTGCACGGACAAGTGGCATAAATTAATACATTGGTACTTGAACTGTATACATATGTGGCAATATAAATTAGAATGAGTAAAGTATGTCTATAACAACTGTTCCAAATTAACACGAGAAAACTCTAATTTGAATTGGTTCAATGTTCGTTCGATTTCGTCACTGTTGGGTTGGTCTTTCTATTACATTCGAGTAGAAATGTCATCAGGTCATGTAGATAGATAGATGGACGTTCAAAGAATATATTTCACTCACTTTCAGTGTAGACAGCTTAGTCGGGTTTAGTTTTAAGTATCTTAACTGTAGTTTTTTATAAGTAGCTATTGACATGCATAGTTTTTATTAGTTAAAGTTAATTTACTTTTAGGAAAGTTTGTCTTTATAGATTGTTGATGTAATTGTTTGAACTTTAAAGACAGTTTATACAATGATACCTGGTTATATTATAATTTCAGTCATACAATCAAAAATAGTTCAATTTACGTGTCACGCTTCCTGTACAGATTTCTTAACAAAACCAATAAAGGAAGGTATCTTGCTGCAGTTAAATATATGGCATCTATCACCGGCACTTTTCTTGCATTCTTATAGACGTATATGTAGATAGATAGATGATAGGGAAATATATTTCACCCAATTTCAGGGTAGACATCATAATTATGAAAGTTTTGATACATTGGGATGTAATAAAATGGTGATGATCTATTATTACAATTTATAAGTGTTTCGATGTACATAAGAATAATTAAGACACTGATTTGACATAGCTAATATAGGATAGTATTTCTGAACAATTGAGAGAATGTGATATCGGTCACTGGCTTCTTCACCACACTGCTTGCAGAAACAACCAGCGCCAGGAGAGTGGAAAGTTGTAAAAGTATGTAATAAACTATGAAATCCGTGAACAGATAGACAGGTTATAAAGTTCCTGTTTGGTTGGTTCTGTTTTGTTGTAGATAGATAGATAGATTGTATATTTGATCATAGAAATAGAATTCAGATACTGAAGTAGCTCAACGTTTTTTTAAAGACTGACCTGTAATGTTCAGCTAATTGCTGATTGGTCATTCCACTTTCTTGTTGCATCCTATACAAGTAGTACTTTGCGAATGAACCAATCGGTGGAGCACTCATGAAACGTGCATACGACAGTTCACTTTGATACTCCACTGACTGACAATCGATTGGACAAGAGCGAGCTGATTTAGGACTGAAACTAGCTGAAAAGAAATAACGAGGCTGTGTATGTACGTTTTCGGTGGTGAGACGCTAAGCGCAAATGAGTTGAATATCAGAGAAGACTCATTTATGTACGAATAGGAAACGAGGTTGTGCATCGAGATGAGGTTGAGTGAAAGAGGCTTATGCTCTAGAATGGTTATTACATTTGCGGTAGACTATACTGCGGAGTTTACTATGAAGATAAAGACGACACAGTGAAACCTGTCTATAATGGTCACCTTGAGGACCTGAGGGAAATGACCTTATAGACAGGTGGCCCTTCTGTCCAGGTTGATTTCTATAGAAAGTGTCATTTGGGGTTATGAAGAGTGGACTTTATACACAGGTGGCTGTTCTATAGAGGTGGCCAATAATACAGGTTTGACTCTACTGCGGTCATCAGGCATATCTTATACAAGTGACTGCTCGTAAAAAAGTTACCATTTAATATAACAGCCGTGGCAACAATTTTCAGTGTTAATTTGCTGCGGAGCTACGTTTATTGAATTTGAACTCTTTTGTGAGAAATACCCTGTCTATTTAGTCAGACACAAGCAAGAACATCAGCCAATCAGTAACAAAAACGGATTCGAAATGTGACGCTTCGTTTGAAAAACGTAATATGAAGTGATTATTATTTCGCATGTATATCTTGAATATACTGACCTCTAGATACATCTAATTATCTATCTAACACTTGCTAGCAGAAGTTGCTAGCCACATGAACCAGCCCTTTGAGATTCCAAATCCTGGTAATCCTTTACTTCATATAAATATACCTTAGACCACTACATTTTTGCCCCTTTGTGCGTCGTAAAAGGCCACTTGACTAAACGAAAACTTACCAACAGTGGGATAAACACACATGTGTGTTTGACGCAATGTACAAATGGGATCCGACGTAACTGTAGAAGAACGGAAGAACAGGAGATTGAATTCTTCTATCGTAAAATCTGTTGCAAGAGCAATTATGTGACTAGGCAATCATCAAATGCAAGTTGGCAGTGCAAGTCGAGAGAAAACTTAGTAAGATTGCAGTTTGCATGCCAATATCACATAAAATGCTGTTGCATTGGAAAGCAACATATGGAAATATGGAGTAACTACGTCTCTATTCAGCTGAATGTATCTGTAAATTCTTCTCCTATGTCACAAGTCACTTCTTTAATACAAAATACATATTTTTCTGAATGCGGACTCCCCTTTTTTCAGAATGGGAAGTTGTATAATTTCCATTTAAAGTGAGTCCAGTCGGGAAAGGGAGAGAGACAAAGATGTCAGCCATTTTAAAAAGCAACTCAGCAACTCACTAATAACACCACTGGCAAGACTTGGTGACATTAAACATTAATTGGCATAAATCATGTATATAAATTAGCATAATAAATTGGACAGGACATATCTACCTGGCATGAAAACTCCTCGGCATTTGCATTTCGATAGCACCAGTTTGATTAGCTCTTCTTCAAAGCAATTAGTTCTTTGATATTTTCCAAAGTAAAGAAGATTTCGTCTTCCACATTTCGTCGCAAAAGGTGGTGGTAAATTGACAACCTAAAGTGTTAAATATACAGAAAAGAAGATTAGAGATAGTTTTATTTGCATATATAAACATATATACCATAATATAAACTGTATGAATTGATTATTACTTTGATATATCTGATCATCAACACCATCATCTAATCTATTCGGAAAAAAATTAAATATGTAACTGATTCTTTTCACAGAGCTGATAGTAACATGCGCAATCTGATCTAGACTTTGGACATGGTTTTCAAGCAAAACCTTGGTAAAATTCTATATTTAATGATAAAGTTGAACACGTTTTTTGAAAAGGTCGCTTTAAAGCCGAGCTATGTTTTCTGTGACTTCAATGAAATTATCGCTGTGGAATGGACACCTTGAATTGTCTGTGCTTGCCTTTGCAAAATGTTTCGCTAGAATGGTTGGAAAGATGGACTTCAGTCTCTTGGAACTGGCGTCTTGAGTCGTCAGCATGGAAAATTGAAAGGAGACTTACCAAATTGCTGCTGTTGTTATTTTGCCTATAAAATTGTTTGCGGAATAAGCAAGCATTTGTTGTTCTTCTTGATTTTCAGCTTCTATTTTACTTACCATGGAAAGTTATCACAACCACTGCAAACGTTTCGATATTTTTTTACTCAGTTTAGCTCGTGGAACTCCACTTGCTGAGGGATGCTGAATTATTCACTCCCCATTTGCTGGAGAAAGACTGTTTGTTAAAAATTCTCAGAGATACTGTTTTATGGGCAAAACACTGAGAACTGTGACTTTTAAGTGACTAATTTAACATCCGCTCCAATGCAAAGCAGCAACTCTGGACGCAGCTGAATTAGCAGCCTGGACCAGCTTGTATTTCCTTAAATTCTATAAAAACATCAAATACAGGATATACAGTAAATATCACTGACGCACACAGCTTATGACGGTTTACAATATCAGTTCGCTAGATTTCTTGAAACAAGACACTGTTTCACTAGATTTTCTGAAACTTGAAACAAGAAAATGTTGGAGCTGTAACAACATCATCAAGCATATCGTATGATTGAGTAATTGATTAAGTAAGTAATTAGGTATTTCGCGTGGCATATTCTTTAACTTAGTTCCTTTATTGTGTCTGTTAGATACTGTACTTTTAATATTTACTTAAATTGCTGTAAGGTTGAAACTGTTAAATTTAAAATTTGATATATCGTTCCACCATGGGATCACAAGGGGGCCAAAAAAATTCTGATTTGCATTGGCATGAACTGCCGTGTTACATGCAATGTCAACGCAATTTCACATTTATACCGTGCTACGACGCGATCAAGGTCATTCCGTAAGGGCGCGGTCAAGCACCTCTGTAGAACAATGAGAAACAGACTTACATAATCGCATAAATAGCCTTCTTATCATTTCGATTAATAAATAAACAGGGTAGAGTTCATTGTAGTTGTTTTATTAATTTTATTTACTTGTAATGATTATTTATTTATTCCAGGGTTAAACCATAAGCCATTTTAAGAATATGTTTGCCAGATGCTCATCTTGGACGCTAGCACCAAAAATAATACGCAAAAGTACTTGTTCATCACCCACATCTTGGAAACATTTTGGTATTTATGACGTTTTACTTGGAGCTTTTTTATTATTGGAAAGAAAATAACCAATTCGTCTTTCAAAATTTTGTCGAATTTTTGTGCAACAAAGCACAATAAATTGCTATTTATATTGACTTAAATCAAATCAGCTTTTACAAAGCATTGCACAGAGAAAACAACGTGTACATGTGGTGAGATTTCTTTGATTGCTGGCGCGTCAGCTGGGGGGTTAATAGCAGCTCAATCGTTGAACAAACAGGTGTTTATTATTCGCATTAATTATTAAGATAAAAATATTGTGGTAAATCTAACAAGATGTACACTAACCTTTAATGCATTGAGCTTCACGTAAGTATTGAATCCAGGGGATACCACGAAACCTGTCGACAAAAGGGGTGATTCGTCTTGCTCGTGTAATATTACACGCAAACCAGATTCTTGTGTTCCTGGTAGATAATCAGGTGTTGATAAATTCAGGTGAAGTTCAAGGGCATGATTTAATCCTGTCTCATTTAATAGCAGTAAGGAATGATTGCGTTTTCCTGAATTCATCGTAAAACAATATTGTCCATAGACATTTTGATAGACTGAGAAATTTCTCGCGGAACAAGGGTTTTCCCGCCCTTCGCTTGTGTCGCGTGCAATCCATGTGCATTTCAAAAGCATATCTTCAATCTGATGAGACGACATTTGCATAATTGTTTTCAGTTCTTCCCCTGGGATTTCAAATCCAGGATCTTGCCACATGCGATCCATTGGCATTGAAGCGTTGTTTCCTAATCGAGCAAGTTTAGTCGCGTTGAGCTTCGAAGCTTTGAACTTATTCAAATTGCAAATGCTAACGGCTGGAAATCTGATCACATCCACATATTCTGTTGTTGTAGTGGTACTGAAGGGGTATTTGTAATACAACTTGATACTGTCCGTCAGTTCTTTCAGAAATGAAATGGCCATAACAAGAGTTAATATCAACCAGATGAAACGGCGAACGTAGAATGTTTTGGTAAAGATGAATCTAAAACCGTGAAGTGTAGACGCTTTCACGTAACGGTTAAAAATCTGTTGTACAGTTAAACGATCTTCGACAAATTTCCCAACGCGACGAACAATCCTTGCTTTCATCCCGGCTCGACGGAATTTGTCAAGTGGTCTTTCGCCGATCGGGTTTTCGTGTAGATTGGCTTTCTCTGTAAACTCTTTGCTCGTCTCGTCCTCTCGACATCTTGTTCTCTTTGCCAATCCATTCCCGTTGCTATTCGTATCCAATTTTGAAGGTGGCGTGAAAACAAAGCCATATTTACTGTTGAAATTAATAGTCGCTTGTTCTTCCTCGTCGTTGGTCTTGCAATTCGTCCCTTTGACTCCTTTCATATATTGTGCCCGGGTGATCATGGAACGCGAATCCATCGCCACAGACAGCATACAACACCGTTGCTAGGGCAACACTTTAGCGCTGTAAGCATTGACTGGCTGGTACGTTTTCCCGCTGAGGTCAAAAACCCTGTCGAAAGCACAGAGAATTTCAGCAGGCAGGCAACAGTTGTTCGTCGTGATTAAATCAATTGATTAATCCAATCAATCTTGAAACATTCGCCACTGGATTCAAACCGACTGCAACACACAAGGATTCAGTTGATCTTTCTCTCGACTTTGAATTTCTTCAAACGGCGCTGTTAATCCTGCCGAATTAAGAAGTTGCAATGTAACTAGGTTAACAGTGGAGTATAGTACAATCTTGAATGCTGGAGCCTATGTCAAGAGCAGCGGGGAGACATGGCTGTTCATAGCTTGCATGTCGTCCATCACTGTCGCCCGATTGCCAATTGAAGTAGACAACACACTTGAACGCCGGGCAGATGTTCAAATAGCCAATCAGGGAACTTCAATTAGCAAACGAAAACCTTTCACATGCTTCTGCCGTCGATCTTGGTATGACTACTTCAATTTACAACCACGCAGCGTTCAAATAGCAGCGACGGACACAAACCAATTCTGCTTACACAATCACCTCTCATTTCAACCCTCCTTACTTACACTTCGAAGTTAGACAATACATCGAGTCATTCAAAGCAAGCCGCAGTTTTACGTTAACTTTTAAAGTGATTACACTTGCCTGGCAATAACCAGTTGTGTTTTCATTTATTACTTCCCAGTAAGACTAAATTAGAATCAAACTAAAACGCAAGCTGTTCGTCTTTATAATATCGTTTCGGGGTTGACTTCAATCGCAGAATTTCAGCACTACAGTTATTGAACTCGCCGCCAAAGATAACTAAAATCCAACAGATATCAACTACAAGAAGATATAAAGCAGCTGAAAAAAGGATGCGAGTAGTAAAGGATATTATTCGTATTTTGCAAGAAATTAGACTCATAATTCCATTTGTTGCGTTTTGTTTCGTTGAGTCAGTCTTCCTCGGGGTTGTTGTTCAACCTTTCCGAACTGAGACTAAATTCCCTTTGCCCCGTGATACTTTTGCCTAGACAAAAGAGTTCATCTTGCATTTGTTGGACGATCAAAGGCCCGCTATGATAGATTTCTAGTCTTGCTGTTGAGCCTAAATCCCTTTGAAGCGATCCTCTACGGTTAATTATTCCACAATCCACAACCTTCGTCAAGGGATACTTGTGTATTATCGTTGAGAATGCTAAGGTTTTGTCGCCGTCAAATCAGATGTTATCTGGAAGAAGGATGTTACGAGGGAAACTAGCAGACGGCAATTTGAATTGTCACGTTCAAGTTCAACAGATGACAAGACAGTTCAGCTTGTAGAGTCTTCTGTTTGCAAAGTCGGCGCAATCAGTTACGTGTGTGCAATCGCGTTATTGTTGAGTGTTTGGCTGCAAAGTAAACGTCGCATCTGCCTTCCACGGTGGAATAACAGAAGATGCTAAAATCGGATTGAGAGTAAGCATATGTCTAGATATCAACGTCTTGATTCATAACAGCACCCTTGACAACAAACACGGCGAAAAAGAGAAGTAATCTCACAACAAATTATTTGAAGGTCTTTGGCGACTTTTCAAAATTAATTATTTTTGTATAAAGTCCCAAGTAAATCAAGCTTCTAAAACCATCCACTATGTTGACAAACATTAATTTCGAAAGCTAAGAAATAAGATGATTTAATAAAAATCATTTTAATAAAATGATTCAATATGTTATCTGAAATTCAAAGATACACAAAACATTCCACGCGTTTATAATTGTAAGGCATACTCCCGCACCTCCCTACAAATTGAAAAACATACTTGATAGCCTTATGTTGTCCGCGAGAGCACAGGATTTGAACACCTTTCTCCTATCAAGGATAGTAAAGGAATGAAACTGGAATTTCAGTAGATGGCAGTACAAAAGATATCACTATGACGTCATAATCTTTGACAGTACTTATCACAGTCGGAGAGTAGTTGATAGCGAAGAGCCAAAACAAAGCACGGCTCGGTGATAAAATATACCCCATACAGACAAGCGTTCAAAATATTACTAATCATTAGAAAGGTATTTGATTGAAACGATCTATGAAATAGATAGATATATTATACACTGTTATCAGCAGATCTGCATATCATTAGTTGATACAAGAAATAGAAGATTATTTCGAAATTCTTTTAATTTACTACGATGTTATCTGATCAATGTGCTTGCGGTTGTCTTGGGAATACGAATGAAAATAATTACCAAATTGATACGGTTTCTGTATGTAATATGAAATCTTTTCTCTCTAGTCGTTGGCCTTAATTACATTGTAATAAATTAAATAATAAATCTATGCTTTATTTAATAATTACTTTTCATATTTAAGTTTCATCATCATTTTGATGATGTACTTTCCTATAATGAACATTTTCGCAAAAAATCCAACAAACAACTAACTGATAAAACTCCGTGCACTGCTCCTCCAGTGCTGCCTTGCACTTCTGCTGTCATTACATCTTCGGCACGCGTACTAATACTTCTAAGAGGCAGCAAATTTTCATCAAATGTATCTATTGAACATCCCAAAAACATGTGTGGGACGATAGAAGTGTTTTGCTGCTCACATTTTAAGCTCATGTTCGCTTGAGTATTAGGTCAATGCAGTATGCAGTTCATTTTACTTCTGTCGTACGAGGATGATATGTGGTTTGACTTTTATCCTTGCATAATTTTATTAGTTGTTTCCAAAAGTTATTATTCTCACTTCGAGATTATGAGAAATACATCAATTAATCATATATTTTATTCATTTATTTTTGCAGTTTTTCATCAAGGCATACCCACATACTTTCATAGTGTGAACTTTTTGGCAAACTTTCAAACATCAGCGTAGCCAAGTACTTGCCTGACCAAATACATGCTGGGTAACCTTGAAGTTAAAAAAACATTTGATACTGACATCGGCATGATTTATGGCGGGAAAACAGTGGAACCCTGTTGTGTCGATACATTTCTGCCAAATATCTTTAGCTATTGCAAATCGTCAAATTCCTTCTCAAAATGCCTAAGGAGCTGTAACGAATGTGAACGATATTTAGATTCAAAGAATTAATATTTTCACTCAAAAATTGAAAAAGTGCAAGGCAATTTCAGGTAAATTCAATATGTACTGTATAAAAACAACCATCGATATAACGAACAAAATATCTAAGTTGCATAACCAGGTGGATTTACAATTTGTTGCTGTTTAAAATAAATTATGATGATTTCCTCTCAGGATAGTCCTTGAGCTCCTTTCAGTCTTTCCTGTGACATTGTGTCGTTTCTTACTAACTAGTATCAAAATGTAAATATATAAGATGCAACAATTCTATGAAAATGTGTTTATGTTTCAATAGTCAGCAGAAATAATGAGCTCTGATTTGAGTTACATTATAATTGGACATAGATCGAACGCTTCAAAAGTCATGGAAAAATATGCGAACATGTCGTGGTAATTTATTTGAGCTATTATCACTCAAGAATATAAATTAAATTGACCTTACTCATTTGAAAACCAGTAAGTTTTCCCAATTCTAAGCCAATTTTGTTGATGAGACTACAATATTTCCAATGTGGGAAAATAACTTTAAAAGATTCATATCTTGCTCTGCGTTTTTCATTACGTTGGATTAGTTCTGTAATCTTCTGGAATTAATGGAATGTTTATAGACATTTCCTGGAGAATAAATTGGTCTTAAAATCCCGCAGCCCGCCCAATACTGTCATCTCAAAGCGGTAACACCTTCGCTGACAGATGACAGAAGCGAGTTTACTAGAACTTGATTAACTAACTTCCACGGTGAGTGATTTGCGGTCCTGTTGGCTAATCTATCATAATTTGTAGTATAAGCAATATTGTAAAAGAGAATTTGAGCAACGGGAATATGAGATTGAAACTCAACTGAAAACAGGATCATCGGGTTTGACCGAAAAACGAAAAATAAGTATTTTTATTTTTTTACTATTTTTTTAGAAGCTGTACCACTCTTTATTTATAAATGCAATCATCACAAACTGAATTTGTAAAATACGTAAGTGTGATACAAAGTACTACATTATAAATGAGTATACCCTTATTCTGACAATTATTCAGCTTGGGCAAATGTGCAGCGCAAACAAATTATTGGTGGTTGGGACTTTGGTCGCGTGCAGAATAAAAATGGACTTCATCATTTCTGTCTGTAATTCTTCCTGTTTTAACTGGGAGAACGACTTGTGTTGCGAGTCAGACCTTCTGGACGCAGCTGTTCTATTATAGACATGTCGTTGACAACAAAGAGAAGTACTTACAATGAACGATAGTACAGTATGTGATTAGCGGTATCGAAAAGTATACAGTAAGCGGTAAGAATAGAATGTCTCAGATTGTGAAAAGCATGTGGCCCACCATGGTTGATTCCTCCAGTAGGAATATTTGAAGACCGCCGAATCAACAAAAATAAGAAAATATTATAACATAATCTAAGAAAGGTAATTGGATTCCACTATTATGTCAAAGTCATGCCATAAGTTCAAATCTGGCTTGAATGCAACAGATCTGTCGTGTAACTGCCTATTGTATTAGAATTGTTCAACCCTGCATATAGCCAAAATATGTACTACTGTTGCCTGCGTGCAATAATCGCAGTGTATAAGCCGGGGTCAATCCCTCCTTTCCTTTCCTATCCCATCTGGACAAATAAACATACATACATACATACATACTGTGCATATAATTATTTCGCATAATCGGATCTCATCTTAGAACCCGATCGTGTTTTGCTGAATCTTCTATTGGAAATGCTGTCTGCTTTATCGGAATTTCATTGATAGTAGGCGGGTCGTGATATTAAGCGGGTACAAATAGTCATATTCCGATATAGCTTGGTTCTCAAAATGAAGTGATATTAAGCGGGTTTTGAGCGGTTACACTGTATACATTTCTCTGAATTCATTTCTAGACGCGAAAAATAGCCGATAATTTGAAAATACAGTGCGGATTTTCCCATTACTCCCAGAAGCCTCTAACCTAGCCTACAAGCAGACTAACTTCTTTTAGCCAATCACAGCACACTGTCAGTCGGTGAACAAGGAAGCTTGCACAACTGCGCAGACGGAATAATTATATCACCGAAAAAAAATGTTTGTCTGCACGCAGGCTATCTCTAATCCTGCTATTTGAAAACGCATCACAGATACTTTCACTCGAATCACCTTGCACGCACGACGGTACGTGATCGCCTTCTATTGCGAACAGTGCATTTTGCCTCTCAATAGAGAAGTCTATAGCAGTAGCTCTTGAACGATTCGTTGTTGTTGTTGTTGTTGTAGTTGTTGTAGTTGTTGTAGCCCTCAGGTCTTGTCGCTCAGATCTTCGGGAGGGTGGAACTGGAGAAGCGCAGGCACTTCTCCACTCCCAAGGTACCGTTCGCGAGAAGACCCAGTTGCCCAAAGTCCATTTCGCCATCACCCTGTGGAACAGGGCTCCTGCCGCCCCAAGGGCCTTATTCATGGACCGGGGCTAAATCTCAAACCCCATACACAGAGTTTAGTAATTTAGTCCAGACTACATGTTTAGTCCCGGTCCATAAATTAGGCCCCAGTTCTACGACGAGGGTGCGGTATCTCCAGAGACGTGTGTAGGAGTGCTTTGTTCGTGTGATTCTGTTGTACGTTGACGATTGCTTCTCAGCGAAAATGAAAAGCCGCTCAACGTAGAAAAAGATTATACCAAAAGCAATCAATAATCAACCTTCCTTTTGGATCTTCATTCAATCTTTAAGAACGACAATCCACCAATCCACGCAATATTCCTAACTATTCCAGATAGTATAATTATCATTCCTGCGATGATGGTTAATGTACATCAGAAATCAACTGGCTAAGAGTGAACGACCAGTCATTTCTTGAGGGAAATCCAGACCCATGATGGCTAACACAGTTGGAGCGACGTCACACAACGCAGCGTTGTACCCAGGTTCCATGCTGAATTTGATGCCTTGCGTAGCGCAGAATGGAACTGTGAATGACAAGCAGCACAATCTGTTAGAACAAAACGTAGCGAAACCAAACTGTTTGCATATAAGCGGACTTGTCAAATATCCGACTTAATACTACAGTGTACTACTAAACTGGGATTCCAAAATGTTTGAATGTAAGTAAATAGTTTTTGCATACACTGTAACTGATTTGCATACTGTACTGTATGAGCAGCGTGCATTGCACTGCGGTAAGTCAATGTCGAAAATAGTTTGCAAGCTGCAATCTTGATTTCGTCATACGATATGTCAAAGATTACTTTTTTTTCAATAGTTGTAAAGGTTAAACCCATTGACTGAAGCACTAACTGGTTGTCGTTCAATCGCTTAACAAATCCAGTCGCTTAATAAGTTTAGTCGCTTAATAAGTCCAACTGCTTAACAAGATTCAACCACTTAATAAAACCAGTCGCTTAATAAACTAGCAACTTCTTAATAAAAGTACCGTTAAAAGATAGCAAGATAATACAAAATAGGGATGATAGAGTCAAGCCTCTTATTAAAATAATTAGCTTAATAACACCCACTGTTTGTAATCGCAAATTGTCATTGCATGCTTTTTGACTCACGATTACGATGGTAACCCGAGAGTTTACTGTATGCTGTGGGGGAAAACCGTCGATCTTTTGTTTTTTGTTTGTTTGTTTTTTCATCTTGTTTCTCGTATCTAACAACGTTTAATAAGTTTAAAGGCTCATTGGGAGTAAAGGCTAGCAGGAAATAATTTCTTGTTAATACGAAGGTGGAAATACCATGCCGGAGTCCATTTCCTAGGCTTACCTCTGTACAGAGTGTGTGCCGTATGAGGACCACCAGCTTCGCTAATCATCTGCTCCGCGTTACCATGGTCAGCCGTGATAAGTAGAACGTAGTCATGCGCATCGCAAGCCTTGCGGATTTGACCAATGGCAACATCTACAGCGAAGAAAACAAACAAATAAGGAATTGATTAAAATACAGCCAGACCTGTGGTTTGATCCCAATCAAAGGATCACTCAAGAGTGGTCACAAAAGACAGGTCGTCACTTAAAAAAGATGGCTGCTGTAGCGGGTAGGTTTGCAAATTTATACTGAAATGTGCCTGTAACGGTCTCCTTGAAGGAAAAAAGAAACTTAACCAAATGAATAGGTAAACATGTCAATGCAACTTAATAGAAACAGAAGATTATAGTCATGAGTCATGACCTAGAAAGATATGTCAGTTGGCCATTATTAGTATAGGGTTAGCTGTTTTATAGACATTTACCAACATCATGTGTTGCTATTTCGCAAACAGAAGCTGGAATCAAGGGGAAAACAGCTCCTTTTCTGACAGAGGAGAAAGTGTTTTCCATGTCAAGTATTTATCTACCTATCAATCTAGCTAAAACTAATTGATTCAAAGCACACAAGGAAAGCCAATGACGACAGCGGTTACCTGTTGCAGCGCATGCCTTCACTGCTGGCTCGTATTTGCCAGTGTGTCCAACCATGTCTGGCGGGGCGAAGTTGAGCATTACGAACAGATGCTCTCCTTTCTCGATGGCAGCTACAACCTGAAAGAATCGAAAAACGTAACCGAATAAAATAATAGAATAGAATATTTATTGCAAAGGCGTCACAATATGCTAGAGCAGCCACAATGTGCGCAGATAGAACAAAGCATCAAGATAAAAAGGACTGAAAAACGACTACATTGTTGCCCCCTTGGATTCTGGGGTAACAGGGGGTATGTGGCCCCGGCCTTGTCGCCAATCAGCAAAAGATTTCATCATCAAAGTTAAAAAAAAAGAATCAAAATAAACAAATGGAACTTAGCAGAAGATGACACTGCTCATGTGCTTGGTACATTTCCTGTTTGCGAGAATATTCCACCGATGTAGCCATCGGTGGCTTGCTTAGCCTTCTTTCTGATGTTACCGTTATATTATTTATTGCGAGAATTTGAATAAATAGATGAGTACATATTAAATACCAGATACAAAAAGTTTGCAACTACAGGATCATACATCACTTCTCTTGAATTTTGTTGTTGATAACAATATTTTGTTATATTTGACAACAGAAATTGGTGCAAGGGCTATAGCTTAAAGCAGGCTTTTAGGAATTCAGCCCGCACATTACTCTCAGGTTTTGACCCGGAAAATGACAAGTTTAGCAAGCTCAATTGTCAACTAAACGATAAGGTTATGCTCAACATTTTCAATGCCATTATTACCGCGTCCGCCACAGCAGCAGCACTCATCTCAGGAAGAAGATCGTATGTGGCGACTTTTGGCGATGGCACTAAGCAACGGTCCTCATTTTCAAACGCAGCCTCTCTTCCGCCATTGAAGAAGAATGTCACATGAGCATATTTCTCCGTTTCTGTCCAAAATTCAAAACGAAAATCATGAAAATCAGTAAAAACGTTTTCTAGTTAAAAGTCGTGTTAACAAGGGACTAGTAGTGATATTGACAAGGGGAAAAATAGTTACTTATGACAGAGCTTGATTCTCAAACTGAATTGACAATAAGCGGGTTGTGATATGATATATCACCGAGGTTATATGGATGAGGTTACGCAGTACAATACATTCAACATTTCAAATGCTGGTCAAAGATGGCGGTGACAGGTGACTTGTAACAGATGAACGCTGTGTACAACACAGGTCAGATCTTTGTCTCTTAATTAATGCGGCAGGTAAGTCGCTTAATCAATGTCTTCAATAAAAAGAAAGAGAAACGTTGCATATGAAAATACCAAGAGATAAATATGGAAGATAGAAATTTGTTCCATGGAATTATGTATACTGTAAATAAAACATTTCGTAAATTCAAATGGTGATAAATTCATGAACCTAAAGCAATGCAAGCCATCTTTTATTTAGCGACCGTGGGTACGAGCAAGAGCTAGCTAAGCTTACATCTTCCAAATAACAAAAAAATTACATTCGACCTTCCAATTACTGCATCGCACAGCAAAGAGAGTCAGCCTTACCAGCCACGTGGTATTGCTTCACTTTCTTCTTAGACAGCCATTCAGCCAAGACATTGTCAGGACGTACGGGTGGAAACATCACCGGAAATGGAAATTCTTTCTTGTACTCCGTCATGCAGGTCAGATGCTAAACAACAACGACGAATAAAATCAACAAAATCAATAGATCAATAACTAACAAGGTAGCAGTATGGCATTACATTGTTATTTATGAATAAGTGAAACCTCGTTAACATCACTATGATTTTCCAGTCAAAAATCATGATAATAAGCGGGTCGTGATATTAAGCGGGTTAAAATGGTTGATTTTTAAAGAAATTGGTTCTTAAACTGAGGTGATACTAAGCGGGTTGTGATATTAACCGAGGTGATATTAATGGGGTTACACTGTACCGTGATTTTTGTTGAAATTTGACTTTCATATATTGATAGCAATTTAGTATTTGTTGGCAAACTGATTTTAACTCTGATTATGTTGAGCAGTTAACAAGGGCTGTACGTTCTATCGGAGCATCCTTCCTAGGTGGGGCTCAGGATCTGGGGCATCACCAGAAAACCTTTTGGATTGTCAACTGGGATTAGCACAATGACAATACAGTCAAACCTGCATTAGCGGCCACCTCTGTAGAGCAGCCACATGTGCATAAAGGCAACTCTTTATAATCCCAAAATTACACTTTCTATAGAAATCAACCTGGACAGAAAGGCCACCTATCTATAAAGGTCATTTCCCTTGGGTCCAAAAGGTGATCATTCTAGACAGGTTTCACTGTAAATCACCAGGTCTAGCTTAAACATAGAAAGCGAGAATAATTTCTGTACCAGATCTTTTGGTATAACGGTTGTTTCAAACTGTGGCTTGACACCAAATGCTTCGACAATCTGTCGCATCCGATCCGCTCGAAAGTCGATGAAAACAAGTCGATCTCCATCTAGAAAGCAAAAGTGGAAACAAAATAAGACACAGGTAATGATCATTCAATTATAAATCATAAACGCAAACAGTCTCCAGACTGGAGATTGATAGCTAGATTTATTTATTGATTGATTGATTGATTGATTGATTGATTGATTGATTGATTAATTGATTGATTAATAGATTTGATTATATATTTACATCTCGTCCGAGGTAAACTTTTTTGAACATTTTACAATTTGTATCATTTCGTTTATAACTACACAAATACAGGAATTATTACTACATAGAATTATTGTTCACGTTGTTTTACAAATCGAATATAAAAAGAAATATTAGGGCAGTTCATAATATGGTAATGATGGCTGGATGAAAGTCCACACTCTGAGCACGTGCACTGATCAGTGGGCTGGTGAAAGCCAGAAGTTCGACAAATGAGGTGGCGAAATCCATGAACAGAAAGACCAATCAAATAGTTTCAATTTGGTTGGTTTGAACCTTTCCATCCAGTGGATAACAAGGCGGGCGCTGCAGAGAGGCCATCCATAAACGCTGCCTGCACTTTCTCGTAGCGTCGATTTATGCAACCTTGCGCAGCACGGATGTCGAAGGCAAAGCGATTGATTAAGTCTTCCACAAATGTTGGCGTATCCGCGATTGATAGATAGATTGATTGATTGATAGGAGTATATTTCAGACGTAAAAACTAGGCATACAAAATAACAGTTACAAAGTACATGCTGTGATACAATATACAAATATGATATGATCGCTTGTTTCTCGCTTGTTTCTGGAGATTGATTGAGCGTATTTGTTTGAAGTGAAATGTAACTAACATATTACTCTACTAACCAGAAAGAGATTTAAAAAACAATAAAAGGACTAAAGTACAAAATTATCATCATTCTAAATCAAAGATAGGTTTGTGATGTTTCTTTTGGCAACTAGTTTATAAAATGAGGCATTTGAATGTACGAGAAAGGATCAAAGCCAATTGCATTATGTGGGTCGCATTGATTATTAATATTGATTACAGTCAAACCTGTATTAGCGGCCACCTCTATAGAGCAGCCACCCGTGTATAAAGGCCACTCTTCGTAGCCCCAAAATGCCTTTTCTATGGAAATCAAACTGGACAGAAAGGCCACCTGTCTATAAAGGTCATTTTTCTCAGGCCCCAAAGGTGGCCGTTATAAACAGGTTTCACTGTATTATTAAACTCATCATCATAGATAAGTTGTTTGTTGTTTGCTTATTAATATTGATTCTTATTAACCAGCACAAAAGGCAGCACATGGCATTTACAGATAAACAACTTTGAAACTGCAGGAAAATTACAAATTTTATTGATAGTTGACACAACAATTGCAAACAACTTTACCTCTGATATTCCCTTCCGGGTTAACGATAATCGGTTTCAAAAATTCATCGGTTTCAGCAGCATCTCCTGTTCTGTTGTATCGTTCTTGGATTTTCTACGAAATGTAACAAAGGTCAAGATTCGGCAAACTATGTCAGCACCTATAGATGTAATCAAGCAATAGCTCAATAGACAGAGGCTGACAACACATTTAATTAAGTGTCACTTTATTTAACGAGGGTAGCCCAATAAGCCAAATTAGCCAATGGCTTGTCTCCCTTTGGACCCTCGACAATTAACACTACAGAAGGCATACAAATAGATGTGTCAGTTCTGGAGTTGAACCCGGTACGTCTGACTGGCAGCCACACATGCTAGCCGCTAGACCACACTGACAAGCATCTGCAATTCCAAGACGAAATCTATCAAGGTTGAGCTTTGCATGTTAACGATATTTATTATAACTTCTCTCTGTGACCACCTTGTCATTGACACGAATGCAGTTAACCATGCCTCTAAGAATCGACTAAATTTCATGATGCATTGGATTTTGCTTGGCTTGTTACGTCAAAAATGTCATCAATTCATGGCCTTACTTCAATTAAGTGCTCCTGAGGACAACTTTCACCAATGCCTTGCACGAGTCCTTCGTATGCTAGTTTAGTCCGTTCATATCGCTTGTCACGGTCCATCGCGTAGTACCTGCCAGTGACTGATGCAATCGATCCATACCCAAGTTCTTGAATTTTATCAGAAAGCTGTTTGACGTAGGTCACTATAACAGAAAAAACGTTGATGTTGATTGGTGATGCATAGAGCACCTACACTTTGCAGAATAAAACCCAGATTAGATCAATTACAAGCTAAAATAAAATATTACAGGTGCCATACAAATATACAATCGGATAGAAAGGTACCACGTGACATCTAAACTGTACTGCAATCAAAAGAACAAACTACAAAGGTTAGAAAATAGCAATGAACGCAATGTAGGAAGAATGCAAAGATCAATCCAACGGCCTGCAGCAGCTCCATTTACAAAACCCCCTTTCCTTTAGTCAAGGCACGCTGGAAATGTGGCAAACAAGCGCAGCACCACATTTGAAGGGTAATGCAACAAGAGAAAGTGGCACTTGACCAGCTCATTTCAAAGTGATAACCCTTCGCACCTGATACATGTTTCTAATTTCTCATTCCAAATTCTGAAATTGAACTGTCCTGTTATGTCCCGTAAGAAACAGTCTTCCTTCCTTTTTGCTTTCTTTCAACCAATCAACCAATATTAACATATTTAAATCATAGTAGAATGACACCATTCCTTATTCTATTGCTTTTAATCCAGACTCGTAGACAAGTCAAAACATGCCACGTGCAACACTAAGGACTATTAAACAATAAATGTAGGCCTCCTTTAATAGACAGTTGGAGTGTCAAAGCTGAAGATCAGATTGGTGCAAATTTGAAAGAATTTCGTTCATAAATGAGTTGTCCAATGGATTTTGCAATAATAATATGCGTAAACAACATAAAATTTTGTACAAAAGCATATACATTATTTCACTATACAGTGCAACCTCGTTAATATCACCATGGTATTCCAGCCAAAAATCTTGAAAATAAGCGGGTCTTGATATTAAGTGGGTACAAATAGTTGATTCTGAAATAGCTTGGTTCCCAGACTGAAGTGATATTAAGCGGGTTGTGATATTAACCGAGGTGATATTAACGGGGTTACAAGGTATTGATAACTAGTAAGTGGCAAAACAAAAGAACAAAGCACCCTTGTATAAAGCAAAGGAGCTTCTACCTGCACTAGTTGGTCGTGTATCCCTTCCATCACCAAAGAAGTGAACAAAACATTGACCAACATTAAGCGTCTTTGCTGCTTCAAGCATGGAAAAGAGATGTGAGATGTGAGAGTGAACACCACCATCGCTAACCTGTCAACGAATTTCAGACATTTATATACAGTCGCCTAGATATAGTGACAATATTGCCGCAATTATAACTCAGTGGTCGCCCTTCAATGAAAACAACCGTTTTATAAAACTAAACCTTTCTGATAACAAATTTTCTCCGCAAGCTTTCCACTAAACTGAAGACACCTCATTTAATAAAACCATTTACCTAATAAAACCAAGGTCAAGTAGTCCTTTATCAAGTGACAATCACCATATTAATGTTGCAATATCGTACTTAAAGGGGGAGGGGTGTTGTTTGTTGTGGTTCGATTTTAGAATTTCCATTTAAGAAGCTTTTGTATTAGGTGGATGTTAGCTTGCTGCATTGTTGATGCCTCTCTCTTCTGTCTTTTGACAATGGTGCTGTGATATAGTTTGTAGGTGATTGTTTACACATGTGATGTAGTTCGTGATCTTTTATACATCGTTTATTTAATATTAATAATTACGGATTTCCTGTACCTATAGTGGCACAACTATGAAACGTGAATTCACCCTTAATCTAATCAACCTAATGCCTGTGTATAATTTGCCGCGGTCAGTCTCTGCTAAGTCTTTTGTAAACCTGTCAATCATGAATCATGTGATCTGATTTTATCTAAATGTGTGCTTGTCTTATTAAATATCATCTTGATGGAAGCCAAAGGAAATGTCTCTTCTCTGATTTACTGTGCGATGCGACAGAGCAATGCATAGGAAGCCGTGACAATGTAGGACAAATGACAGCTTGACACCTTGTATGACACCCAAAGACCACATAGTTACAGTTTTACCGATTAGAACTCTGTAGAAACCAGGCTATTCGGCAAATACTTGCAAGGCCTTGCTGATAAGCTTCGTAGCATGACCTAGCACAGTGGAGATAATTATCCCATTGCCATCTGAATTATGTTGCACTTCTTGATGCGATAAGTAGGCTGATCTGAGCACTTACCAGTCCAAGCAAATGAATACGATTTGTTCCTGCTTTGGCGGACTCACAAGAACGCTTAAATGACTCGTTCTCGTGAAACAACTTGTTGTCTGATGTCATAGCGATGCGGACGATGTCCTTGCAATAAAAACAACAAAAACCAATCAACAGTTTGTAGGATATGTTGTGTGTTGTGTAGATCGAAGACAGATGCAAGTGGATGTAGTTGGATATATAATTGTGGCAGATACGACGGAGGGTAGCCAGCCCGTCCGAAGGCTCGAGAGTACAGATTGCAAGAGAGTTGACATTATGAAATACAAGACATTTATAGCGACTGACGGAGGGCGCTGATTGGCGGTCTGAGTTGTGACGTAAATGCTTGATGAGACCGCCACACTACTCCCCCGCCAGTGCTGAGCAAGATACAAGTGAGAGGAATAAAATATACGGAATAAACAGATTGAGTAAAAACATTGAATAAGATACGTAAAGTCCAGAGTTCAGCAAGACGGAGACAGCGAGCAGCAAGTGGCGAACAACGGTCGAACCATCAGGAGCGGGCGTCTTTGTGTGTAGCTGTGAAGTGGTGAGATGACGTCGGAGAGCAGCAGGAGCATAGGTTGCGAAACAACAAAGATGGCGGACGGCGGACAACGATGACGAGACGAGCGACGAAACAGCGGAGTAACAACGATGAAGATGATGACTAGCGACGAAATTGAGCAGCGATGAAAACCAACCTGGCATGGCAAAGAGGGACGAACAACGATATCCCTCGTCTGCAGGCGGTGGACGGGTTGCGGGCGTGATGTGCCAAGTGAGTGTCCATGGTGCCTGAGACTGTCGTGCCAGAGGCCAGGTTGACGATTGTCGTGTCCAAATTGCGGGGTCACCAATGTAGGATAAGTAGGTGTGTTGTGTAGATCGAAGACAGAGGCAAGTGGATGTAGTTGGATATATAATTGTGGCAGATACGACGGAGGGTAGCCAGCCCGTCCGAAGGCTCAAGAGTACAGATTGCAAGAGAGTTGACATTATGAAATACAAGACATTTATAGCGACTGACGGAGGGCGCTGATTGGCGGTCTGAGTTGTGACGTAAATGCTTGATGAGACCGCCACAAGTTGAAGAGCCAACAGAAACTGTGCAAACCTAACAGGATACAGCATACAGCATATAGGATTCATGATATCAGCATACAGGATTTTGTTTTGACTTTCTATGAGCTGCATGCCAGCTTCAATATGCTACATAGTACAGTCAAACCTGTATTAGCGGCTACCTCTAAAGAACAGCCACCTGTGTGTAAAGGCCACTCTTCATAACCCCAAAATGACAATTTCTATTGAAATCAACCTGGACAGAAAGGCCACCTGCCTATAAAGGTCATTTTTCTCAGGTCACAAAGGTGATTGTTATAGACAGGTTGCACTGTACATGACTATACATAATTATATTTGGCAAATTCATGATAAAGAAATCTGGCAGGAAAATTATGCCAAGCTTTCATTTTCTTAAGCAGCTTAACAATCTTGGAGCATGTTACTGTGTATGTACAGTGAAACCTGTCTATAATGGTCACCTTTGGGATCCAAGGAAAATGACCATTACAGACAGGTGGGCTTTCTGTCCAGGTTGATTTCGATAGAAAGTGTCATTTTGGGGTCATGAATTTTGTGGCCTTTATACACAGGTGGCTGTTCTATAGCTCTAGGTGACCACTAATACAGGTTTGACTGTATAATGAAGTCTGTTAATTACCTGGTCTAAACCTAATTACCTGGTAAAGGACTCGGCCAGCCCCAATACTCAAATGACCAACTTCACTGTTGCCCATGAGTCCAGCTGGTAAGCCAACAGACAAACCAGATGCATCCAATGTTGTGTATCCTGGTCCTTTGCACAGCTCATCCATGACTGGTGTTTCGGCATGGTGTATTGCATTGCCTTGAAATCAAAATCCGATCAAATATTTATGTTTCAAAATGAACTTGGACAAGTCTATACGGTAAGCAACTCACCCTAACTTCCATAATTTGACATACACTCATAGAAGTTACTTGGCAAAAGACTAGGCCTATGAGCAATGCAATCGCAGATATGCCGACCAATGAAAAGAACTTGGAAACCTTCGGGCTAGTCGGGGCTACCACGTCTCCAATACTGTAGACCTACTGCACGGCGCACGGCACGGTCGCACAATGGTAAAGGCCTAGGCCTACTCTAGGTATAATAGCAAAGATTAGACACTTCCTGAAAATAAAATGAAATTTTTTTTGATATAGGGCCTACTCGCGACCACATAAAGTTTAGACGCAAGCGGCAAGCGGCATAACTTTTGCTCGATTGAAGTCTTGAAGATAATTGAGAAATCCCAAACCTTCTGTTTTCTCCGATATGCCCCATCCGTCGATAACAATCAAGCAAACTTTTTTGTTGGCCATCTTATTGAAGTGTCTCTAAGCTTGCGTTGTTGACAAGGAAGGACTACCCCAAAGTCTCCTGTCTACAAGCCGGTACGACAAGCTGTCCACCTCAATGTGTCCCAAATTTAAAACTTTTGTTTATCACATTTCGCCACGATATTTTCTGAAAATTTACTACCATTCCGCAATGAGGGCAGGCGATAATCACAACGTGGTGACGTCATAAGCAGAAGTTGGCGAATCTGTTCCAATTTCGTGGCGGATTTATACCGCCCCTTCCCTGTAATGCCGCCCTTGTTGTTTGGCCTCTTTTAGGTAAATAATACTGTGTTTCCTTCCAAAAGACATTATTGATCTGCAAGGAGTGATGTTGTGAAGAGAATAATAATAAAATTATTCGATATCATGGAGACTCATAACATTGAATTGACAGACTCAAATACCATTGATGGTTTTATCAATGAAATAGAGTCCAGTGAGGCACCGCTCGGTCCAATTCTACGGTGAGTTGCTGTTGGGCTAGCTAAAACTCCCAAGCAAACAAACTGAGTCAGCTTGCTCCTTGCTATGCGACGTTTTGCTTCCACAGGAACGAATTACAATTTGGTTCGATTAGGTTGGCTATAACTTCTAATCAAAGTACATGGTAGCTGAAATAAATCTTAAGATAATTGAAAGCATTGCATTTAAACTTTTTATTCCAATCACAAGTGCAGAGGAACCAAACAGTTTGCCTGTTGGATTGAAAACAATCTAAGTACCTTTAAGGCTGTGTCGAAGGAACATCTCCTCAATACGCAAAACTAATTATAAACACCTACATCGACTGTTAATAGATTTAAGATACAAAGAAGATAAACTCACAGTAACCGCGAGGTCTGAAATGCTAAGCTCACGCACAGCCAGTCTACAGAGTATGGCAGTACCGCACACCATTTAGATGAACATGAAATGCCTTGCCGCACCTCAATTTTGATTTCATCAAAGCTGTTGCTTCTCAAGACATTGTTTTCCACCAGGAAACATTGAATTTTGCAGAAATTGTTTTATTTTTTGTCTAAAATTCTGTTATATGCTGCACTCAGCTTGCTGCGGAAGTCATATGCCGCACGCCCACATGAGTTTCTGAAGTGCTTGCTGCACGCGAGATCTCGTTGAAAAGTGCCCTTATCTGCAGAATGGATACACAGCTGTGTGCGCATGTGCAGTTATCAAATTAGTGGCCTTTTTAACTTTCTACAATAAGTTTTAACAGGCTGAACTAGGCAGTGGACTAAACTTAATCATTTGTGGCAGTATTGGCTTCGAACGGTATTCCATGCTTCAAGTACGATTACTGGCTTGAATACGTCATTCTCATTTGAGAAGAGAAGTAAGTCTCTAGCTTAATGTTGTGAAATGAAATAATGCATAGAAATGTTGTGAAGCAATTTGTTCTCTGCTGCCTTAGATTTCTTCAAAATTAACAACAAACATGTCAAGTCATGTTATCGCATGCTTTCTGCAAATTTGATGGAATTACTACCGAGGAAGGGGCACCTTGATTTAGCTGTGCAAGTGTGCAAGCTGTTTAGATATAGATTTTCAAACTACTGCGCTCGACTAGTTTAAAAGAGATCAATTTCAGTCTCTTCTGAACTGTATCTGAGCTGAGGTTGATGTGAACAGCACGCATCATTCGATGCTGGCTGGAACTATGTAGCAGCTTGGACCAGCTAGTATTTCACTGTGTTTACAGAGTAGTTCATGTTTTGTCTGCGGTCATGGTAGCACTGGATATGTGAAAATTTTGTCTTGCAAGAATGGTTGACTACAGGCTGAGTGGCTGACTGAGTTGATTCAAGGGTCACCAATTTGACAGCTACGCGTGCACACAGAAATGTACATGACTTAAGAGTTTTAGACAACTAAGTCACGGTTGCCGTGAGTTTATCCACTTTGTTGAAGATTAGTCTTAAGAATTTAGATGCTAGATACATTTCATTGTTTAATCCTGCTGTACCTCTTATTTACCGTAGAGTTGTTTACGAAAGTGAATGCCAAGATCAATTTTTTCAAAAGTTGGATGCAAGAATCAAATCTCACGATCGTGAAATCGAACGAATGTGTAATTATAACTATCAAGGCTTTGTGGAATCTGTTGGAGAATTGATCAGAGTGAGGACTGACGCAAAGGCCTTGAAGGTAAGAAAGTGTAATGTTGCAATATTGTTGGGAGGGCGTTAAGGTTGTTTGGCTTTCTGTGCAATATGAGTGTACCGTTGTGATGCAAAATTATTGTATTGTTGCAAATTGTATTAAGTGATTGTGGAGTTGTTGCCTATGTTTTTTATTTTGATTGATGAATGGGAGTGGTACTGTTAACCGATTGGTTCATTAATTCTAAATTATAATTGCAACCCCAATGTTCTCTTATTATCAAGTTTATTTCAAGGCGACCCTAGAACCTGTTGCATATACGAGACATTTTCATATAGCAATTTCCCCTTATGCAAGCTGGCCCTTAGCTCCATATCTGTCTCATTTTAGCAACCATAACCTGGAGTAAAATGGCTAGGTCTTCCGTTTAGAAACTGTCTGTTTTAACTGTTTTAAAACTGTCTGTGAACAAGTTTGGGTAATCTTTTTGTTTATGCCACTCCCAACAGATTCAAGTCAAAACTGCCAACAGAGATCTACAGGCATCAGGGCATGAGGTAAGTGTCCTAATAACTGGAGATGTACCAACAAGGGCCAAAGAAGCAATGGATCAATCAGATCAAAATTGATGTCTCTACGATACTGTAATGGCTGACATGTGGTCAGTGTGAACTTGATGTCT
>OFHS01000698.1:0-18459 GCA_900245855.1 Calvadosia cruxmelitensis
TCAATCAATCAATCAATCAATCAATCAATCAATCAACCAATCAATCAATCAATCAATCAATCAATCAATCAATTAATCAATCAATCAATCAATCTATTGATGGATCAATCAATATAACTAGACAGTCATTTGCAATCAAATTTCACTACAAGGACAACTAAATGACCAGATTTCTCTATTGTAGAGGTAACCTACCTTTTCACCCATCGATACACCACCTGATGTAATTACGACATCTCCTGCTTCGATGCCTTGTTGCAATTTTGCCACAATACTATCAACACTGGAAAATGAAGAGACAGAATACTTGACAGTGACACTTGCCAATAACGGTCACTCCACATGAAGGACGAGAGGTAAAGGGAAAATACTTATAGACCATCCTTATAAACAAATATGAAACTTACTTAAATATTATTACCATAATAAATGTTACATATAATCTATGACTATCTATGAATTACAATAGAACTACTGAAATGCTATTAAAACTACAGAACTGATAGCAATTTATGGCTGTACTGTCGGAAAAAATATTGAAAATTATTCTTGATCCTGAACATCTGCAGAAAACCAGATTCAATTGAAGTTGGATGCAACTTGTAACTTTTCAACCGTTTTCAGTCGGTTTTTTTCAGTAGTTTAGGGTTCACAGTGAGACATGGTATGCAGATAAAAGCAAACTGACCAAGATGACTTCTGACAGGTGGTCACTATTGGCAGGTGGCTGCCATTTAGAGGTAAGAGGTAAGTAGTACTTGTAACATATTTCTATAACTTTGCTTGTTATGTATAATGTAATCTTCAATTATAAGATGATCTTATATTCTATTAAAAGAAAGAAAGAAAGTAAGATATTCGCGTCAGCATCGCAGGCGAACCTGCTTCGCTATACGAGCAGCGCTGATCCCTGATTCTCAGCCCTTTGGCCGGGAGGGTCTTTCGACCTGAACGCAGGGCGGGGGGCTAGCCCACCAAGGCAGATGCTCTACTATGCTCCCGTTTCTCCCGCACCGAAGTGCTACTCTTTTTTTTTCAGAAGAGTGAAACCGTGTGCTCCGGGTAGGGCTCGAACCTGTGACCTCTCGGATGAAAACCAGAGGTCCTAACCACTACACCATCAACACACAGAGATTCTATTTAAATAATATATAAAAATAGCCTGTGACATTATCAACTTTCTAGAGCATTCTGAGAATAAGTTAACATAGAACATGACCTCGTTGTTATTCTATAACGTTCCAGGCAAGCATCATGCGAAAAAAACCTACTGTAAATCTAGAACTTTCAATACTGTTATCAACTTCCTATAAGTACATTGCCTGCCCGCAGTAAATCAGTGTATAATAGCATGAATTAAAGGATGATTATGTTAACTGATTGCTTCGAGAGATCAAATACTACAAAACCTTTATTAGTGGCCACCTCTATAGAGCAGCCACCTGTATATAAAGGCCACTCTTCATAATCCCAAACTGACACTTTCTATAGAAATCAACCAGGACAAAAAGGCCACCTGTATGTAAAGGTCACTTTTCTCAGGTCTCAGAGGTGACCGTTATAGACAGGTTTAATTGTAATTTGGTATTGGAAGATTGCCTTCGATTGCTTTTCCAACTACCGTTTCCAAAAGAATACCATAGGAAACATAGCAAACGTGAAGACGTGACAATGTGCAGGAGAACATTGTGGCCGAGCTTTGTTTTTGGTTTTGGGACGGTACTGTTCATCTGAACAGCCCGTTCCTCTTCTTTGCAACACATGCATCAACAGACTTGCTCCACAAATTACAGTTAGATACATCAGACAAGGAAACACTAGTACACACATGATCAGAAGTTAGCAAGTCATTGTACGTCAATAGATTAGCTTGGCCACGGCAATAGAGACGTACTGTGATGCAGGAGGATTGCTAATGTTGAGCACTGTGGACCAGAACATGGTGAATAATCACCGCCACGTTTGGATGGCCGTTAGCTCTTAAAGACAACTCTTGTATTTAATATTGCTTGGTGTCCACACACCCTTCTCACCAGGGTTAACGGTTTAGTGGCTGAGAAGCCGGTAATGTACAGTGATCATTGAAAATGTCCTTAAGCAACATTTCTGTAGAATCAAGCTGTATAAGGCCATATATCCAGAGAGGTGGCATAAGATGGCCACCAACACTATGAACTGATACCATGTGAAATCCATGTGAAAATCAAGTGAAAAACCGTCTGAAAAGTGCCCTTTTCACATGATTTTTCACTCTGTTTTCTAATTCACATGGTTTTTCACATGGTTTTTCACATGGTGTTTGAAATTTCACAAGGTTTTTCACATGGTTTTTCACATGGTGCTTCCCATTTCACATGGTTTTCACATGGTTTTGGATTAATAGTGGCAAGGACTGGTTCTTGCTTATTAAATTCACCTGCACACAAGGACCACTCGCCTAACGAGACCATTAGAGACAATATCTAAACAACACTTCTAGATAATTGATCATGCAGCCCATAAAGAACAACATGACATTCCATGGAGCTAGTCATCTCGGCACGGCTTGGATAACCAGACCTCTTAATCATTTAATCATTGCTTTATCTCTCACACCTGTCACTGGCAATGCCAAGATCCACGACGGGAACACCTTCCTCTTTGCAAGATGCTATCAACACTGATTTGTTGCTGTCATAAATTTGACCTCTTTGAAGTGATTCACCAGGCTGCACAAGCTGAAATATTGACAAGATGAACTGGTTACGTCCACTTTAGACGATACAGCTCGTTTCATACCCAAAGGAATTGGCAAGTTGTTAAAAATAATTTACGAATGCCTGTTAAACCAAAGGCACTACTCAATAATTAATACACTGGGGGCGCTCTACCTGTGGTCGATGACTACGTATATCTTGGATGTGCAGTTGCAAACTGTGATGTAAGCTTCAAAACAAGAAGGCAGCTAGCACGTGTGGCTGCTCACAAACTGACAGCAGTCTGGACCTCGCCTGTCAGCAAAGACGCAAAGATGAAGCTGTTCAGAGCATGTATTGAGCCGGTGTTCTTTTATGGGTCTGAGACTTGGACTGTGACGGCATTTATCCAGTCTAGCATCGACTCATCACATAGGCAACTTATTCGCTTGGCACTTGACTGCACGTACCCGAACATCTGCATTAGCAAAGAGGTAGCAGGGTATACTCAAGGAGCACGACAAATTATCGCTAGGAGGAGGCTGTCACTGCTCGGACATTATCTACGCCGACCAGAGACACCTCTCACAACAGTGCTGTGCAATTCAAATCAGCCATCAGAGCCATTGAGAAGAGGTGGCGCGCTGAGGAAGACGTACATGTCAAATCTAATGGAAAATCTACATGATTTGGGCTTTGACTTGCGAATCGCCGAAAATCTGGCACAGAATAGAAAGCGTTGGCGTGTTGTGTGTGGCAAACAAGACGACCATGGCCGCTAATTTCAGTCATGTTATCGTTAGATTATTAACTACAGCAAGTTTTTCCACATTACTTTTTGTTTACAATTCAACAGTTTTCAGTTTTCTACTCTATTTGATCTTGAGCACTTTTAACTCACGATATACTTCAGAGCATCCAAAATGTGTATGGTAAAACCCACAACAGACAAAAGCCATAAATCCATAAGGATATTCTGAGAGAAACAGTAGACTTAAATTGCCATTCTCAGTATCAGTTAATCAAATAAAATTATGACATCTTTTCTCACATGCTAACGTCAATGAAATAAATGTTGAAATTAAATGTAACAAGCCACTTTTCCTGACATGCAACTAGTAAATTTTGAAAGATATGTTTAGAGAATAGTGACTTTGAAGAGTAAATTTTCGCTTTAGAAAGAAAGTAATGGACTGTAGCTAGTTATCTCTAAAAGGAAACTTTTACAGCCCTGCAAACATCGTCAATAGTAGAAACATCTATCTTCTCAAGTTGGGCAAGAATGTGAAATAGAACCTCCAAGTCTTGTAATCTTTACATCACTTGCTATACTGCATCACTCGTTCTTGAAATTTGTAAGTGCAATAAACATACCTCATTGCCAGTCGACAGTATCGCCACACGAGGCTTCTTTGTTACGATAACCTAGAGCAAGCAGAGCCACACGTAATGCAATTGATTTAAACCTGACTGCCAAGGATCATTGCGCTTTTTGAAAACAGCACAAAAAGTAATACATTATTCATCTTCAAAGTAATTTAAGCAAAACAAAAGCAGCAAACATTTGTAAAAGATTGTTCTGTGGATGCAAGCGTTCTACAGAGACTAAAAGTACCCCATAGGGGCGCCTAGAGTATCCTCTGTGCAAAAGTCAGCGACACAAGTCCTCCTTCGCAGTTAGAGCCATCAATGCTTATAATTCTCTTTCCCTCAAAACTCGATCAGCATCGAATATTTATACCTTTAAAAAACTTTTATCTAATGAAAATCTATTTTGCTATTTACTATTTGATTGTAATTAATTATTCTCATTTTCTGACTGTAATTCGCATGTCATGCCGTTTTTCAGAAATATATACCCACATACATACATACAAAAGTGTGGCCGCCACAAGCGATTTCACAGATTAATATCAAATGAAATAACTGTGACCATTGTTAGGGCTCAACGTAGTGAACTTCATACGCTATTAATCAGAAACTTTAATCGTAATACAGCTTTGCCAGTTGTATCCAATTCAGTAATTGTAAATCAGACACACTTATCTTGGCTACCCTTATCTTATCTGTAACTCTAAACGTGAAATTAAATGCAATCGAGGTGAATACAATTGATTTATGAACAGCAATCTAGAAAACTAAAAGCCAATGATCAAATGTATAGCTGTAACCTGTTATAGGAGCCACCATGGCTTGAAAGCAATGCCCGTGAGGCTAAACTAGCATCCTGGCTGTACCTCGTACCACAAGGCACAATGATTGGGAGATTGATTAGCAAGATATATGGGTGGCTAGTGGCTAATGGTATCGCGAGAGAATAGCAAAGATTAGCATGGAGTCAGGCCAAAGCTGGGGTGCCATGCGGAACTTTCTCTAGACATGCGCGCATTTCTTCTGACATACAATCTCTAATTACCAGTGATCTCAGAGACTAGGGCCCAGGCTTCCCTTCTCAGATGCTGCCATGCACACAAATGGTGTGAGTTTAACTTCGTTTAGATTTCATATAACCACATGTAAAAATCTCACCTTTCTCTTGTTAACTGAAGCCAATAAGCCGATTTCAGCTGGACCAATCACTGTCCCTTTCGTCAGCGTCAACTCACCACTCTTGATGTCAAATCCTACAGGCCTAATCAAATCCCAAAAGACTATCGATTAAAATAGCAAAGACAGAGTTTATAATATCTACTCTATAATTTTCATTCTCTTCTAATTGATTTCATTCATTTTCACGCAATGTCAATACTGACCAAGTGTTGTGAGCAATTGCTATACAATCAGGGCTGTAAAGTAACTAGTTACTTTAGTAACTAGTTACCCGAAAAGTTACTTTTTGGGTAACTTTTTGAAGTAACTAATTACTTTTCACTGAAAATAACTTTTGCTGTAACTAGATACAATTTTTCAAAGCAACTTGTAACTTTTCAAAGTTACATTTGTTTACGATTAGTTACTTTTCACTTCTAGACTATAGTTAATCGTGGGTACTGTTAAGATACAATAAGCTTCAAAACATTCATGTATCCATGAACAAATCCACCGAAGATCGTAAATTGGAATTTGTTTAAAATACACATGTAAATTATACCTTCTTTTCTTATGTTAACATGGATGAAAGTAACTTTGAAAGTAACTGTAACTAGTAACTTTTCCTGACAGGTAACTAGTAACTAGTAACTTTTGAAAGTTACTTTTAGAAAATAGTAACTTTGAAGAGTAACTTTTCATTTTCGAAATAAAGTAACTTTAACTGTAACTAGCTACTTTTAAAAGGTAACTTTTACAGCCCTGTATACAATACAGTGTAACTCGGTTAATATCACCTCGGATATTATCACGTCTCGGTTATTGTCACGGAAAGTGAAATTCCACTTGCCAGCTAGTCTCTAAGCTTTTCTCTTATTCTACTCGGTTAATATCGCCTCGGTTATTGTCACATCTCGGTTATTATCACGGATTTTCAAAGGATTTTCATGTTTACACTCGCTTATTGTCACGTTTCCGTGATTTGTTGCCTTGCCTAAATTTGTAGGCGCGGCAATTTACATGAAAGGAAAAAGTTGACGAAGTGTTTTTCATTGTGTTCGCCTCATTAAGTGTGACAAATTCAAGAAAATGAGTCTTGTTGCTTAAATCTCTACATAATAGCTCTGTTTGGTGTTGATACAGAGTTTGCTGTTCTATGGCCCGCTTTTGCTATTGTTTGAGTCGTTCCTGCAAAATTAGAGGTCTGAGTATGAGACTCGGTTATTGTCACGACTCGGATAATGTCACATTTTACGAGTTCCCGAGGGTGTGATATTAACCGAGTTACACTGTACATGTAACTTTCTTTACATATTGAGGAGTCTGATGGAAAATAACAACGCATTTTAAATTTTAAACTAAGGTGTGATAGGGATCAGTAATTGCAATAAATGCCAATAACGAACCCGTTTGTTGAAAATACAGAATTAACTCCATTAGTAATTGTAAGAAACTTATGACTTTTGACAGCTATTTTTATAATAATCTGGTATCCGTTGATCCGTGGATTGCTATTCATCAACCAAAGATGACAGCAGTTCAATTGTACCGTGTCTTTGTAAAGATAATTATGAGAGCATTCCTCACATCAAAGAGGCATTTTATTACAAGGCAGGATAATCTGGAATAAAATATCAGCTAAAGCAACTGTGAAGATCTGTAATGCAATATTGTCATCCTGTTATTTAAAATCACATGCAAACCATGATAATAATGAATAACTATTTCCAGTTAGACTCCAAGTATGGCTGACGGGTTTAATGAGGTATCAATTTTAGCCATACTGTCAAACCTCTACTAGTGGCCACCTCTATAGAGAAGCCACATGTGTATAAAGGCCACTTTTTTATAACCCCAAAATGACACTTTCTATAGAAATCAACCTGGACAGAAAGGCCACCTGTCTATAAAGGTCATTTTCCTCAAGTCCCAAAGGTGACCATTATAAACAGGATTCATCGTACCACAAACAATTAATAGCTATAATTCACCTCACCTGACATCCTGGCCTTGCTTTACAACAGACAGAATTCTTATTTGTTCTTCTTCACACAGCTACGGTCAAATGAAGAAAATCAGCTCAGTTATCAGAAAAATATCAGAAAGTGCAAACAAACAACATCACCCCAAAATGCTCCATATGAGTGCTAATTTAATATTTACATTCAAGTTTGTAAAATATTTGCCATGTCTAGGTTTAATTTAGCATCCTAGCCAAAGTATAAGGAATCTCAAAAACCATTAATTGACACACGCAATTGATATTAATAAAAGATCAATCAATCAATCAATCGTCATTTATTCTGAAAATCCGATAAGCTTAAAGCTTTTTTGCACGGAGCAGATAAAACAGCAGATTAACCATTCAATACCGTCAACCGACGTCTATGCTCCATCGTGGTCATAGTTCGTTGATTTTGTATTTTGATTAGCTAAATTTTGATTTTTTGTTGTACAATTAACTTAACTACTTTTAAGACTAAGCAGTGGAAGCATAAGTATTTAACAATATATATGACAAAGAAAAGGAAGAACGGGTTGTTTCCATGGCAATACCGCTGGATCATCATCATCATCAAACACTCAATGCCACTAACTATCTTGGGAAGCAGTACCTTTTCATCTGCTTTAACAAGTTCAGTATCCTCAACTTGAACGACTGCGTCGGCACCAGGTGGCAGAGGGGCACCAGTGGTGATACGGAATACATTCCCTGGTGTCAACACTTCATCCCTCTGAGACAAACAACAACATTGTGTACAAAATGATTGACGTGATTAAACTTCCGTCAGCAGTGTGCCACCTTGCAATACAAGAAGAACAGGCACAATGCCTTTCCGGATATAAGTACTTTTACACACGTGGTTTTGAGCTGAAATTGAAAACTTGACAGAAAAAAAATGTCCTTCAAATGGATAATCATAGATATAACCACAGATAAGAGTATGATTGAATGCCATTCAAACAAAAGCCATGGCCTGGTGTCATAACCTGTCGCAGAGGTCAACTCATTTTCATTCTATATACTGAAATGCACTGGAAGTGCAATTGACAGATTTGACACCATCAAGCTTGTCTATTTAGCAACCATGTAACGAACACTGACAAGCAGTCCATAAATACAAGTTGTTTAACACGAACCCGTGTGCAGCGCAAGAGATTTCACCTTGACAAAGTGTAGCAGAAAAGTGATTTCTTTATTGGGGTTCACAGCGGGTCAAGGTGGGGTGGCTTCATAGTCGGACCCACCACATGTGACCTGACTTATTACACAAGTGGTCTCTTAACACAGGTGGTCGTCTATCACAGGTGGCCAATAAAGTAGGTTGGAGTGCATAAGACAAGCTGTCGTGTACTTTGACATTTTAAGTCACACTTCAAAAGAAGGTAACATTTGGATGCAACAGGCACAAGTTTCAACAATATTTTGACTTCAGTTTTGACACCATAGTGATGAAAGCCAATACATCTCAATGAAACAGGTAAACCTGTATAATATGCATTTCATAAATAATGTAGTTAAATATGTTGTATGGTAACCATCGAAGGAGCAAAAGAATCAATCAAAAGTCGTCTCTAGTTTTAACGCATAGGACACATCAACACAATTAACTTGTTTTGTTTTGAGCAATAAGGACGACTAGGAGGACCTAATGAAAGTGTAGTTCATTCAAGAAAGGTGGCTACTTGAAGGAGGCGGTCGCTTAAGACAAGTGGTCATTTTAGTCAGGTGGAATGCATATAACATCAAGCATCAAACCAATATTTAATTTTAAACAACTGAAATACAGCTAAAATACCTACGCAAATCAGCATAACAAAGTACATCCATAATTCAAATCATTGATACCAATAGCTAAACGTCATACCATATCACCTGCCGTTATTGCGGCAGCAACATTTCTGACCTCCGATGCATCACTTGCTAAAGTTGAGAGGAAAACAAAAATCATCAAAAAGGTGAATGATGAGAAATCCTAAGAACCATTTACCCAAACTTCACTAATATGCCATTGATTATTGTGTCGGTATTGCTAATTAACTTCATTTGTTAAAATCAATCTATCAAACTAGCATAGCTAACTAAAAATTGAGCAATCCCGCATTTTTCATGTAGAAGATGATAAGAAAGACAGAGAAATTATTCTCTGGCATACAGTGAAGCCTGTCTATAATGGTCACATTTGGGGCCTAAGGAAAATTAACTTTATAGACAGGTGGTCTTTCTGTCCAGGTTGATTTCTATAGAAAGTGTCATTTTGGGGATATGAAGAATGGCCTTTATACACAGGTGGCTGCTCTACAGAGGTGGTCGCTAATACAGGTTTGACTGTACAACCTAAGTTCAACTGAAGAGCCAAATCGAGTTAGCATCTGTTGAGTATCATACCAATCACAGCATAACCATCCTTAATCGATGCAGGAAATGGGGGAAGAGGTCTTGACGCAATAACATCTTCTGCCAAAACATATCCGAGAGCATCTAGATGGAATAAAATGATAATAACAACATATCACAAGTAAATATATCAATTAAACTAATCGCCATTAGGTGAGGATTTAGCATCGGTGCTTGGTTGGCGGGAGTTGTCTTATTGTAAGGTAGCCAGTGTTAGCAAGTGATCATCAGTAATTGCGATGTGTATGGCTCGAGATGCACAATGACCAATTGCGAAGGTGTCTTGTTTGGCTGACTCCCGGCTGCCAAAGCGCATTCTGCTGTCGTCCCTGATGGCTGGCTGCGGGACCGTCATGCTCCAAAATTGGGCTGACGCGATCAGGTTATCCGAGACGTCTCTGGTCTTTCTCATGGTTGGTACCGCAGAGGTGATTCGTTCAACTTAGCAGTGGAAGCGGCTCAAGACCAAAAACAGTGGAAAGGCATCCGTCGTGTTGTCATATGTGCACCGACATCTCGATCGGCTATGCCGTATCGCAGATAACGGTCGATACAATAAGTCTTGTTTGTGGCTCTGCTGTAATTGCTAGCTACCTTGTGCAAGAATGACAAATTTGCGCTTATTGCTGTCTTTACTCAACATTTAAAATGTCGTAAAAGACGCAAGTTTACCATCAATTAGAAGTTCCTCTGTTGCAAGACGTTGACAGCTGTTGAGAATCAATGGTATTGCTTTATCCATCTGCATTAGCGGAAATGGAGAATTTCGGTCACGTTGCGAGACCCTCTCAAGCTTTTCAATTCCTACAACAGATGAAAAGACAGTCAAAGTAAGTCACAAGCGTACTGGGGTACTGGGGATATAAGCATAAAAAATGTTGATGTCATCCAGATCAATACGTTACGATACCAATCGAAACCAAACCGGCAAAAGTACACAAAGGCATCCAGAGGCAGTTTTATTTGAAGTGATAAAAATTCTTTTCACACTGTTAATCTACAAAACGTAAACATTAGGCATTTTTCAAATCTTATCTGACAGCAGCATCATAGGATCATTACCTGAGAAGCCTTGCTTATGAGGACAAATGTGAGGTGCCATTACCTGAATGGAATATTAAGAATTACAAACTGCAACTATGGTGCAAGCCACTTGCATGCACAAGGTAGCAAAATCTTAGACTAATATAATATAGATATTTACCATATGACACCTGAAAAATGCAACAACTTGAAACTTGGAGAAGCGAGAACTTGTGTCAGCTTGCCTACAACTACAGTAAATTGCTCTGTTTTGTTGCATTGAGAACTACACAGTGAAACCTGTCTATCATGGTCAACTCTTGGACCAGAGGAAAATGACCTTTATAGACAGGTGGCCTTTCTGTCCAAGTTGATTTCTATAGAAAGTGTCATTTTGGGTTACGAACAGTGGCCTTTATACACAGGTGGCTGCTCTATAGAGGTGGCCACTAATACAGATTTGACTATACATCACATTATATCACATTATTTGGAGGGCCCTGAGGGAGACAAAGGAAAGATTATCAGGATAGCCTCCCTAAATAAAGACGACGATGATGATGATGATGATGATGATATGCATCATGTGAAAGTGCGTGTCCTTACCTCTTGCTGCCTTGGAATAGCACCAGCCGCAGCTAATGATTGGTGAAATAGTGTCACCTTGCGCTTCTTCTCTTGCAACAAATCTTGAATTATAACAACACACAAAAGCATTCAAATTATGATAAGCAATGAAAGAGTAAATTTTCATTAAAATAGACCAAAAAACGTATTGCTTTCTCTAAACGTTTCTGTTGAAATGCAGATCTTGTAGGACTGTCAGGCAATTAAAACTCTGCGAAGGGAAAGTTTTAACGGAGCTTTAATTTGTGAAACCTCCGGCCAGAGGCAGAGCTTGAGGTTTTCTAGGAACTTCAAACTTTGTCAGAGAGTATCAAATTTCATTTCCAATGAACGATCATCATGGTATGGTCTGACCTCATTAGAAAAAGTAAGGATAATGCCTCGATGCTAGTAAAGCAAAATCTTCACAGCTTCATTTGAAACATCTGTCCTAACTCTTGAAGTCACAATATTTTACTGCAGGGGCAAAAATGATCCAGAGTTTGAAAATGATCTAGGATCAGAGCAGGAGCAGGAGCTCTGTGGCAGCCATACGACCTTGTAACAACTAACTGATGATTAGTTTGACAAAATGAACAATACAGAAGCTTATGGTGCAATGAAAAATAGAAAATATAGCATCAGACACTTTACATAATTCAATGATCTTTACCCACAGCATGGCCGATTGCAGGCATGATTATTTTGAAGCATTCCTATAACAGGAAAAAATGCAAAATTTGAAGGATAATTATTTGTAAGAAATGAAACACAAACAAACCATTCAGTCAGTCAACAGCGTCTGCAGGAATCTAGTGATCCTGGCGATCAAAACAAATAGCAATGACACAAAGGATCATGATATTACTCTTAGTAGCTATGTTATACGGGAGGATATTTCGTTTCCAAAGTTGAGTTATAGTACTTTCGTATTTCATCACATATAAATCCAGATCGGGTTAAACTAAACTACTGTTTGTCAAATAAAGCGAGCACTGCTATCTAATTAGAGGGTTTTGTTATTAATCTTCATTCAAAACCTGTAACAATATTTTAATATTTTAATTTACGAGTAGCTTAGCACTCCCAACACTTTCAGACAAGATAAACAATAAATGAGAACAGAAATGATGCCGCTAAATTATTCACATTGACGTATGGCTTGAAGTTTCTATCTCTACACTCTCCAATATAAACTTGTGAGCCACTGAAAAAAATGTGATATTTCTATCCTTGCCAATGTTTATCCTAATCAGGGCTGGATCAGCTACCTTTTAAAAGTAACTAGCTACAGCTACAAGCTACTTTCGTCAAAAAGTAGCTAGCTGCAGCTACAAAATACTTTTCATGAAAAAGTAACTGTTGAAAAGCTACTTTTCCGAGCAAATAAAAAACAGCGAGCTTAACGAGGCTGACAATATTTTCGTTCTCGGGGCACACAGCATACAATACAACGAAGAAGAACAACTCGACGAGCCTCCACAGCAGTATGAAAAGTGAAATACTTTGGCGATAAATATGCCAAGGCGAAGCAGTAACGAGTGTTCTTTGCAAAGCGCTCTCTGTTGTCGAAGATGCCATGTTGCTTGCTTGATTCCAACTGATGAATTGCTGGCTGTGAGACTATTTAACCACTTGCAAGACAACAGTTTACGGAAACACAGTAGCATAATAGATTCCCAAGCAACCAAGCTGTTTCTGAAACTGACAGTGCCGCTGTTTTGCTTATGCTTTTGTCAACACCTTCCTGTTGTGAAATGTTGCCGTCTATGTAGACGGTCTGCCTCGAAAATCGCACCAATTGAAAAAGGCGAGAACACCTGCAAGTAGCGATATTTCTTTGTATCGCTGCTCGCTACCGCTTCGAGAAGTAGCTAGCTACCGCTACTAGCTATACTGTTCAAAAAGTAGCGAGTTACCACTACAGTTACCCAAAAAACTAGCGGTTACTTTTATTTCGCTACTTTTAGCGAAGCTACTTACATCCCTGATCCTAATACATACCTCTGACCCTTTCTTACTACCAGGAAGGTTGATCATCAACGTACGTCCTCGAATGCCACAGCATGGTCTGACAGAGAATATTTTATACAAATTAAACTCATCATCATAGAAAAGTTGTTTTGGCATAGGTGCTTGATTTGGAGAGAGCTGCTTACTTGCGAACAGCATAGTCAGTTTGGTGGGGGCTGCTTACCCGCGAAAGGCAGTAGTCGAGATAGCAAACTAGGGATGAGCCGATATAGATTTTTGCCGATATACCGATACGATATATCGGCTACCAATAAAAAGTTACTATCGGCCGATACCGATACCGATACCGATATAAAGCCGTAACGTTCTAAAAGCGAAGTCAAACAATACATAACCCATAAAGCAACTCAAAACAACAACCAAAATTTAGCTTGCCATTTCATGGTTCGATAATCAATAAGATAAATGTCATTTGAGTGATTGAAGACAGGATTGAAGATGAACATTTTGATCATAAGTCGCCGAAAAGCAGTCCGAATTGAAAATAACACAGGTGAATGCTGTACATATGACGGTTTTCTCAAAATAATTTAATGGAATTTTATAGCGGCTATCTGCCGATATGCTTTTATTATATCGGGCCGATAGCCGATATGAAAATATCGCTGATATATTGGCCGATACAAATACCGATACGATTATCGGCTCATCCCTATAGCAAACCCGTCACCATAACCAAGCATCAATCCCACTGCTAAGTCAGTGGAATTCCTATGACTACTTGCTAATTAGTTTGAGGGAGAGGCAGAGTGGGAAAATTCCTAGCATGCCAACCGCATATATCTTGGTGCAAGGCCTAATGTTGTGTGCGGGTTGCAGTCAATCTACAGATTCTTGTAAAGCAAATGTTCCAGGATCTTGCAGGCTGTAGTGATGGCCTGCAACTACGTATACGGCTCACACCCCACCATCCAGGCTATCCAATCTCATCTGCGTGTGGCAGTGAGATTGACGGCAATAACCCACTTTCTGATGACACATCTAACCAGATGTGCCATAGTAAGACCACCCTTGGTGACAGTTTCTGCAGAAGAAACTACTGAAAAATCACCAAATTTAATTTTCCCTTTTCAACACGCATCGCAAACAAATACTAAAGGATACCGAAAAACTACTAAACACTGAAATCCTCTGAAGCTTGATGACTAGGCCTATCCTGAGTTTTCAACAGTTATGCAGCAGTTTCGGATTCATATTAATGGTCTGGATTGCCAAAAACAATTACAATAGAAATAAAGCCCACTGTAATCATTATGCTGTGAATAACATCTTTGACACCTCTGCTACTTACTATCATTTGTTTTCACATGTTTTTCCACGTGAATTTTACATGAATTTCACATATTTTTTACATGAATTTCACATGTTTTTCAGACAAATTTCTCATAGTTTTCACATGAATTTCACAAGTTTTTCACATGAATTTCACACGGTTTGCACATAAATTTCACATAGTTTCCACATGAATTTCACATGATTTTCACATGGTTTTCACATAAATTTCACATGGTTTTCAAATGAATTTCACATGTTTTTCACACAAATTTCTCATCGTTTTCACATGAATTTCACAAGTTTTTCACATGAATTTCACATGGTTTTTACATGAATTTCCCATGATTTTACATCAATTTCACACGTTTTTCACAAGGTTTACACATGGATTTCACCTGAATAGTTGGATTAGATAGCACTTCGCTCCGCATCTGGCAAATTGACCTAAAAAATGTTGGTCCAATTGCACCAAGGTCTGATTGAGCAGAGTTGACTGTAACAGTCACAAAGCATCTACTTCTACTTTAAATTATCAATTTTATACAACCCTGCACTGCTTCCAGGAAGAATTATACATATATATGGTAAAATGACTGTGGCTTGCAGCCGTGATTAAATATGGAATTCCCTCAATCCTTGGAATAAAGAAATACAACAAGCTTCATGACTGTTGATAACAAGGAACTGTTGCAATACCATATTGCATACAGAATACTAAGCAGCACTATAAACTCGAAAACTGTGAAATTACCAGTGTTCGTCAGTAACGAAGTAGTTTTACTTCGTTACTTTACTTAAGTAAAAAAATTACGGATTTTGGAATAACGAAGTACTTTTTCAAGGCAGTACTTTTTACTTGTAACGAAGTAGTTTTCAAGTTAAAATATTTACTTTTTACTTCGTTACTTTTGATATCCAACGAAAAATACTTTTTTCTTTCTTTCGCAAACGAGAAGAAGCGGTAGCAATCTCCGTCGCGCGACTGTTTGTTTTCATTGGTTTTACGGCTTTTGAAATTCAACACCTATTCGTCATTTGAGCCAGCTATTGTTCTAGGTGTAAGGTCAGCCCATTATCTTTTGATGGGAAATTCATGTGAGCGGCTGTGCGAGAAAATGGTCAAAACACGTGCTCATGGCGCTTCGTGAAGCGAAAGCAAGGAGAGAACTTGCTTGTCAAATGGCACTGCTGCTTTTGGAGACTCTGAAAATAGTGAAATAAACTTCAAAAATGTAACCAGTCTACTATTTTACCATTATTTCTTGATTACTTGCAAGAGTCTGCCTCACAATGACATTTTCAATACTCACGACCGCTCGATTGTCGAATTTGGAATGACGAAGTTGCTTACCCTGATTTTAAATCAAATGTGCGCTTGTTTTCTGCCTAGTCTGAATTATAGTTGCCAAGAGATGGACTGATGGGCAGATAAGCGTTTGAAACACCGAAACAAGTTCCCGGATCAGTTCGACTCTCGGTTTGGGAAACTGTTTTATTTTACATTTACGTTAATTTTCCAGAAAGGCAATGCCCTGAATTTGAGCATAAAAAAGCAAAAGTACTTTTACTTTTCTGAGAAAAGTACTTTTTGGGCATAGTACTTTTTACTTTTTACTTAAGTACTTTTCTCATCGAGTACTTTTTACTTTTACTTAAGTACTTTTTTGCAATTTACTTTTACTTTTACTTACGTACAGAAAGACAGTACTTTGCTGAACACTGGAAATTACTTTGAAAATTTCACGGTCTTTTCACAGTTTTCAAGTTCATAGCGCAGCATACAAACTAAAATAGATGTCTGCCGGTTGCTATTACCAATATAAACAAACAGTTTCTATTTACCTAGACAGCATTGCCATTGGCGTAATCTTCAATGATTCTGTTACCATGGCAATGGATAAACCAGTGGCCTCCTTTTCAATCACCAGCCTCGTTGCCTACAGAAATGTGCAACTCTTCGTGAATTGGAATAACACAACACAATACAACATTATAGAAATGAAACTAGAAATAACTTATGCGTTTGTACTGAAAACTGGTGCAAAGTTGTGCTTGGCTGAAGAAATATCAATTCAATTTTGCAACATATCACGCTAATTGTCATAATGCTACAGTCAAATCTGTATTACCAGCCACCTCTACAGATCTAGAGCAGCCACCTTTGTATAAAGACCACTTTTCATAACCCCAAAATGACTCTTTCTATTGAAATCAACCTGGACAGAAAGGCCACCTGTTTATAAAGCTAATTTTTCTCAGGTCCAACAGGTGACCGTTATAGACAGGTTTCACTGTACAGTGTAACTCGGTTAATATCACACCCTCGGGAAAATTGTAAAATGTGATATTATCCGAGTCGTGACAATAACTGAATCTCATACTCAGACCTCTTATTTTCCAGGAACGGCTCAAACAATAACAAAAAGCGGGCCATAGAACAGCAAACTCTGTATCAACATCAGACAGAGCTATTATGTAGAGATGTAAGCAACACCTGACTCATTTTCCTGGATTTGTCACACTCAATGAGGTGAACACAATGAAAAACACTTCATCAACTTTTCCTTTCACGACAATTGCGGCATATATAAATTCAAGCAAGGTAACCAAATCACAGAAAGCATGACAATTATAAGCGAATGTAAACATAAAACTGCTTTGAAAATCTATGATAATAATCGAGATGTGACAATAACCCAGGTGATATTAACCGAGTAGAATAAGAGAAAAGCTTAGGGACTGGCAAGTGGAATTTCACTTTCCGTGACAATAACCGAGACGTGATAATATCCAAGGTGATATCGAGTAATACTGTACTTGCAAGTCGATTGTCACATCTAACCTCAGGTGTGACATCCCTTGCCGCAAACCCAGTGCCACCGGTCGTCAATATCAAAGCAGCTTGTTTCTCTTCCACCCAATTGAGGAGTGCATTCTAGGAAAGGATCAAATAACAACAAGAAGATTATGATTGGATAGCATTATGCTGCATGAAAGTTATAACAAACTATCAAGCAAGACTACTCTTCCACTATGAACAATATCAAACTACCGAAAAACAGCTGAATTAACTGTCAACTCGTGTGCAGGTTAACTGAAAACTACAAGAAAGTTTAATACTCTAAGATTTGAACAATGCATTCTTGCTCTTTGAAATACATAGGCAGATTCAAATCAAAATTTTAATTCACAATATTACATAAATACATATACAGTACTCCACATAGGATCTCCTGCTCAACCCTACCGTCATGACATACTCCAGACCACAATCCGTGCCACAATCAGACAAGCCTCAGCTACAACCTCATGGCAAGCAGAAACAGTACGGTCACAGTCAATTGTTTCCATATTGCAATTGGTTAAATTTTGATTTCTTGTCGTACAATTAAGCCTCAGGCTTTCAATCGTACACTAAAGAATCCTCTGTGTAACAACGGGAGCCTTGTTTCATCATCATTCATGATCACCATCAATTCTGTAACAAATGTTCTCATGTAACAAGAGTGAATTTTACAAGCTTGATATGCATAAACAAACCCCTACCTTGATCTCTGCAATTTCATCCGGAACAGTTTCAGCAATCACATCTACAGCTGGATATTTACTACAAAAGACAGAGAAAATAGAAGTATGATGGCGTAATCATTTGTAGTCAATCTTGTAGGTCTAGTGCTAATGTGCACTGATCTTAGTCGGGGCTATCTTAATAATAGTCAAGAGGGCCTAAAAGCACTGATCCGAAGAAGATTTTTTCTTAGTCGGTTAAAAATTCTGAACTTATGGCTGTGTTAAGATATCGTTGCTTGACACGTCAGAATCTAACAATTTGCTCACTCTAATTCCCAGTTGTGTGTGGTGTAATTATATGTATTAGTCTTGTGGGATTGGCTGTGTCTCTGTGTATGGTGTAATTGG
>OFHS01000698.1:18571-36962 GCA_900245855.1 Calvadosia cruxmelitensis
TCAAGATTTGTGTGTGAATTCTTTAGCGGGAAATACATGCTTGAAGTCGGTCGCATTTTGTGCTTTGTGCTTCGACCTTATTGAGTTTACACCAGTAAAGCGAGATTCATTACCTCAATGGCATTTTGGAAATGATCTCATTTTGCACAATCGAAATATTGTGCATTTACGAGTTGGACATTGACATTAAGAAGGGTCTATCTAAACCAAGGGACTAAAGCATGATTGTGCTTTGACTGGATACTAAATAAAAAGGCCCTGATTCTGATGAAAACAAGTTAAATGAAACAAACAAGTATCGGGGTTCTCAGTCTGAGGCATTCTTGGATTCATAGCAATGTCATACCTTTGAAAGTAGGCTTTGGCAATGTTGCATAAATTTGGGCCGCTGGAATCTTTCTGCTCTCCACGAGAACAAGAATCACTAACTAGGGACAAATATAAAAACAAAAAAGTACTTCAGTATCTAATATCACAACGGCTATCATCGCATAATTCTCTATCCTTAATATCCGAGATTCCACAATTTTGCATTTTTTATGTTGTTTGTAAACACAAATAAAACAAATTAAACAAGAATGAAGATAATTGTCTTCAAAAAAGGAAGAACAATTTAAAATCGTGAAAAAACTCTCATATCTCGCTCAATCTATCATTAAATTATGCCAACGATTTTTCAAAATTTCACCCCATAATTGCAAACATTGAATATATTCCTATCAAAAATTTATTTGCACTATTAAGAGCTGTCCAAATTTTCATTCAATTTTCAAGCATGCTGGGGCAGTAGCTGGGCATGGGCACTTACATTAATTAATTACACGTTATGCTACAATTTAGCATAATATTCTTTGATTTCTATCAGATCTAAATTGTATCTACTTCTCGATGCAGACGTCTGCATTGTGCAAATTATAAATTTTGCTACAAAATCCTACAAGGACAGAGAAAACTTCAAAGTGTTGTGATAATGATTCGAGAAATTTCAGAAAAGAAATCAATCAAAACATTGTCACCAGAGCCTGGTCAGGCTCAGGCAGTGGCATAGGTATATAATTAAGGTCCTACTTTTGTTCACACAACATAAATTAATCAACACACCAAAAACTTGATGAAATCATGAAGTCAACACATTAAACATAATTAATATAAACAACCCATAAAATGTAGTAATCTGCATGCATGTTGATCATCATACCAGTCAAAACACAAACCAGTAGCGAATCGTCAGCCATGTTGGATGTTGGACAGGAGCATTTCGCTAACAAAGGGGATGACCCCAAGGAAGGTGATGTCCTGAACAGAGATGCAACTGAAGCGACAAATTCTATTGAGAACCCTCTACCCCGGGCACAGCAAGAAGGCCTTTAGATCAGAACGTCAATTCAAATAAATTTTCATCCGCTTCTAAAATTCTTCTGTGGATGGTCAATCCATGATTGATTAAACTCTCACCCGAAAGCAAATGTGCTTCGTAAACTTCGCGCTCTGTTTGCGAACTAGTATTTCAAATTCTGAAACATAAAAACCAAATAGAATGAAAACTTTAAATACTAGATTTGCTAATTGATGGGGGAAATATGACGACTCTAAGACGTTGATAATAGCATCTCTCTGAATTGATAAGCTTGACGACGTGGATAAAATCCCGGTAACCGGGACTTTGGTCGCGTTGGAGAAAGTCCCGGTAGTCGATCGCGCACGCGCACGCGCAGACAAAGGACAACGTGACTCGATTGTGCTCGAAATCAGAGTGATATCTCTATTCTCGTCATCTGACTCTAAGGCTTGGCAGGACAACTTCGATATAATCTTCTTCTGGAAACCATCAATCTATACATCGGAGTCAGTGAGTCTTATCCATAGATATACTCGCGCTGGCCTCGATACATGGACTGCTTTCAATTCGACAACCCCGCATCACCCAAACCCGCCAACGCCGGACGCTTCCGTCGTCATTTCGTCTGCTCTGCCACTGAGTGCCATGTGTTATTTAGCCAAATCAAATATTATTATTATTATTATTTTGTTTTATCCTTCCCTTGAGATCAGTCAACTGCAAGGCCATGACTCTATCTATGTGAAGTGGAAGGGGTTTGAAGCTCAGATCAACGAGTTTTTAGTGTTTCACGAATAGTGCAACCTATCCTCCTCTCATGCGTTGCTGTTCTCTTGAGACTCTTTAATCTTTACCATAGAGGCAACTCCGTAGAGGTTTTCTACCACTTCCATGATGCGCACACGAAGACCGTTACCATGACAACATTATCGCCCGCATCTCATCATTATCGGCCGCATTCTTCCTTCTTGAGTTACGCCTTGCCGTGGTTAGGAAGCTTGCGCATCTCTGCAACCCGGAGAGCTATGTCGGCGGGAGTTAAACTCCGGGCAGGTCTAACCAAGCCGAGCAGGTCAATGGGTATAGAGATCAGACCAAAGGTAACTCACTACTCGCTGATTATACTCTGGCGGTAAAAGCCGATTCCAACGGCTAGCATCGAAATACTGATGCAAAGTCATGGGCAGGACTTAAAAAGGCATCCGTGGAGTGAAGTGTGGCGCCTCCTCCACTATTAGCCGCTAAGCCATGATGACTTCAACTACAATGTACAATGACTATGTCCCGGTGGATGTGGGACCCCCAAGCACCGATCCGGGTCTCAATGCAACTCTTGATGAAGACCGCTCTTCTGGTCGACCATCGGGTTATGACGCGTCTCACTTAAAGCCAGCAATTGACGGTGAGAGGCTGATGTGCCATGGCACTGTCCAGCAGTCCGGTCTTTCCAGCTTTACAGTTGGATGTTGGAATGTTACCACACTCGAGCATGCTTTGGCTGCAGAAATGTCATTGCCTTAAGTGAAGCACATAACATCGGTACAGAAACTCGCCTCGATGGTCATATGATTCTTTCAGGAGGCACCAAGCGTTACGCCGGAGTTGGATTTTCTGCTCTCAAAGCGTGCTAAAAGATCACTCATCTCACACGACTGTGTGTCAGACAGAATCATGTCGGTTCGTCTACGCGTCAAAGGTCCAGGTACGCTCCTCATAGTTGCTGTTTATGCTCCTACCAGTTCTGCTTCTGTTGAAGACATAGAAAGCTTCTACCAGTCTCTCCAACAGTACCTGTCTTCCAATGCAAAGTTCAGTGACACCATTGTTATTGCTGGTGATTTCAACGCCAAGCTATAGGTACTCAACGCCTCTACCCAGAGGTTGTTGGTCCTCACAGTATAGGGGTACCAAAAATGACAGTGGAGACCGACTTGCTGACTTTTGTCAAGCTCACTCGCTTACCGCTGCTAATACTTGGTTCCGTAAAAGGCATTTGCACAAGGTCACGTGGATCAGTCGTGATGGGAATGCCCAGAATGCCATTGATCATATTCTGGTGCAGCAAGAGAAAAGAAATTGGCTGACAGACTGCAGATCATTCTCAGCTCCTTTCGACACCGACCACCGTCTTGTTCTCTGCAATATGAAGCTCCAGATCCGCCGCACCCAAAGACCAGCAATGCGACCCCAAAAACATAACGTGAGTGGCCTCAACCCTACAACAGCAAAGGCATTGCAACACTTGGTAAAGCAGTCACTTTCCGTTGACAATGATCTAGATTCCATTGCGGCATCCATCCACAAAAATGCAATAAAGACCTGCGGCACTTCTCGTATGTCGGCCTCTCGACCTTATATATCTATCAGCACCATTTCTCTCATTGAAGAGAAGAGAAAGGCAGTGGGGACACCACGGTTGAGCAGCCTCAAAACTCAAGTCAGATCCGCCTGCGATAAAGACCTGAATATATGGCTATGTGAACAAGCGGACATCATCAACAAGGCCTTCTATGAAAATGACACCAAAACACTTTTCAAGATCATAAAGTTACTGCTGTTTAGACGTAAACTTCCTGATGCAACAATCAAACATAGTGACGGAACACCTTGCCTTTCACCATCCAAGGAAATTGCCCGTTGGTGTGAATATGCATGCAACCTCTTCAAGTCTGATCTGCAGCGCACTAGGCATACAGTGCCTGATCTAGCCATCCTTCCCCTCTCTGCTGACGAAGTGGAGCTGATTTCATACAGTCTGAATTCATCAAGGCTATGATGGATGAGGATGACCCTATCATCTTATCTGCGATTCATCGTGCTGTGAACACGATTTGGCTCACAGGAAGGTGGCCATCCTCAGACACAATTCCCCAATATGAAGCGATCTACAAGAAGGGTGATAACGGAGACTGTGGTAACTGCCGGACACTGGCTTTCATCAGCCATGCTAGTAAAAAATCATGCTTAGGATTCTCACTGACAAGCTGCATGCTGTGGCCAAAGTTGTTGTCAATAACACTCAATGTGGTTTCATGGCCGGCAAATCTATCAACGATGCCATCTTCACCGTCAAAATAATATCCCAGGCCCATGTGGCAGTAAACGCCCCGCTACATCTGCGTATTTATTGATTTCCATAAGGCTTTCGACTCAGTCTGTCATGAGCAGCGGCTTGAGATTATCGAGTATTTCGGTGTGCCCAGTGGAGTTACACGCCTAACTGCTGACCTGTATTTCAATGCTAGTGGTACACTTGTTTGGAAGGCTTGGCTATCCTTTTGTTCAAAACGCCCGAGGGTGTTCGTCAAGGCTGCCCCCTATCTCCATGTTCTCTTCAACCTCTATACTGAGGCTATGATAAGAGAATGGTCGGTATACGGATTCAACGCCTAGGTATTCAGCCACCTGGGGCCTTATTCATGGACCTGAACTAAAGCGTAGTCCGGGACTAAATCTCAACCTCCATTTACATATTTTAGTGATTTAGTCCAGACTAAATGTTTAGTCCCGGATTACGCTGTAGTCTCGGTCCATGAATAAGGCCCCTGATGTTGATGGAACAGTCTTTGCCGAGATGAGATATGCTGATGACCTAACCCTCTTCGGTAGAACAGCATCCAATGCTGCAACTATGCTGGCAGAACTTGATAAAGTCGCAGCTGTGGTCTCAACCTGTACCTTGGTAAAACTGAACGTCTGCCGATCAACTCTTCTGAGTCTATTAGCCTGCATGGCAATACAATCAAAATGGTGTCTTCCTTCAAGTACCTCGGGTGCAACATCAACAACATCATGGATGATTCGCCGGAAATCAAGAGCCGCCTTGCCACGGGTAGACAGGCTCTCAACAAGTGCTCCTTTCTGAAGAGAAGCCGCGTCAGGGTGGACACCAAACTGCAGGCACATTGCACGGGCACTTGTCATGTCTAAGGTTTTGTGTGGTGCATGCACTTGGTCCTCTGATGCAGCTGCCATCAGAGCTTTTGGTCGTGACGTATGGGGATTTGTCATTGGAATCAAATGGAGCGATTTTGTTTCCAACGAGGCCCTGGAAATGCACATTGGAGGTCGATGGTGTCAGACCGAAGAGTTGATGATGAGTCGCCAGTACAGCTGGCTTGGCCACTTTATGCGCCATACACCTCATCCCTCGTTAATAAGCAGCTTGCCAAACAGCTATCGTCGCACTCCAGGCAGACCAAGGCAGCGCTGGATGGACGGGCTTCGGCGATGGGGTGGCTTACCAGCATCAACCATCATTGAAAATGCAACAGCCCGCCACCCCATCCCAACAGCACCATGTCGCAGTCATTCTGCTTACGACGACCGTAGTATCTCATTAGTTCATTTTACTATGCCCCACGTTTTATGAGGGCGCACTATAAGCCCAAGTCTCTTTGTATGAGCTGCACCATCATGTATGGCATGCGTCGAATACCCCGTTGGCGATCCCCATCTCGAATAATTGATAGTAGCCACAACATGTGACGTGAGGTGCACTGTGGTGGATTGGCGATATACTGATTGATTGTAGTATATTTCAGACATACAATGAAACCTGTCTATAACGGTCACTTTTGGGACCTGAAGAAAATGACCTTCATAGACAAGTAGTCTTTCTGTCCAGATTGATTTCTATAGAAAGCGTCATCTTTGGGTTATAAAAAGTGGCCTTTACACACAGGTGACTGCTAATACAGATTTGACTGCATATAAACAGATCTTATATATAATGTGTTATAGCAGCTATGCTATACAATTGTGCTATAAACTACTTAATATTTTCGTTTGCTTCTCGATGTCTATGTCTATTCAAATGTATGTAAGTTTATGTAACTTATGTTGTTATGAGAGTGGTTGTATTTGCAATGTCATGTATACTGACAGTCACCTACGTGTGCAACCTGTGTAATGCGCTGCTATGTGTTATCTAATCATAAATAGAAAAGAAACAAGTAATGCTCTAAATCAAAACGAAATTGTGAATAGCACCCCTTGGATTGAGTGATCCATTCGAATAAAAATCCCAACTGCTTGCGATTCACCGCAGCGAATACAAAATCTGATTAAAATTACAAAACTATTTCTTACTCAAATATTAAAATACTTTTATCTCTATACATTTGGTTACAATAATCGGTAATCGACAGAAGCCGGCATCAGTCTTTGTATTCAACGAGATGCTTCAGATTCATACGGGGACAGCAAGGCCCTCATTGCGGCGCTTGGCAGTGCTTGCCATAGCAAGATCACTTTAGAATCGTCAGTAAGGGAGACTTCAACTGATGGACTTCGTGGTGAGCTGAATTTGCGCGCAGACTCATCTCTCGGTATACGGCTGGTTAGTGGGATGAGGCAACCAGCGCTGGTAGCCATGCCTGCTACATTGAGCTCTTTACCAGATGTGACAATGATGCTGTCCTGCACACCATCAGGGCCGATGCCACTGTGTAAGGTGATGGAACGTACCTCGAGGCGGTAAGGTTGGAATATCGTCAAAACGGACGATTTACCATTCGAAGGAACACCAAAGATGACAACGTGACCACTTCCCGTGCCAGCCCAGACCGTGTCGTGAACCGGTTGAAAACTGGCCACCCTGAGATCGATGGCATCGGCGGCGGGGCATTGCTCCCTGATGGGGCCAGCACAATCGAGTCGATCGACGGGGGTCATTGTTTCTAGAACGTCCCACTTGGTAATGACAGAGCCCTGGTTTCCTGACGTGTATAAGAAAGAGCAACAAGGCGACAGCATAATGGCCGACACGGGGATGTCATCCGCAGCACGAAAGCAGCTCCAACCCAACGCATTGGATTTGGAATCTGCGAAATCGCTTTTGCACATGTACACGTATTTGCTATTGGCGACATACAAACGAGACTTCAACATTGCAATGCATGCGATGGGGCGATGCTTGTTAATCACGCAGCTAGTGATCTCCTTCAGTTTGCCTTTGACGAAGTCTCTCCTGCTGGCGATCATAAAGGAGCCGCTGTGGAAGCCAAGGAACACGTGCTCTTCATGGACGGCCAGTGACACCACGTGACCATCCGACAAAGGCAGGCAAGCAATCTGTCTCTTTTTCACAACTGAGTACATCACAAGGAGGTCGTTGTTCCCTCGTAGGACCAGTACAACGTGATCATTGTCAATCCTTTCCATCAGTGCCATGTTGAAATACATCATGTGGTGCTTGCCAATGTTGGGTTTCAGTGATTCCTTTACAGTGGCCGTTGTCATGTTAATAATAGCGATGGACGAACCCCCGGGACTGTCGCACATGACCCAGACCTCGTTGTGGTGCGGCACGGGACACAGATGCCGTGGGCTTTGTTCCGGACTGAGAGCCAGTTTGCCAACCAGGAACAAAAACAATGGATTGTGTAGTTGTGACGAGATCTCTTTCGATGTGGGCCGCTTTTGTGCGTCTGGATACCAAGCTTCCTTCATCAATTCAGTCAGCGTGACAAAACCGTAGAAGGCCTGGGGACAATCGCCGAACGTCGGTCGTTTGCCATTCTTCACCATGGCGTCGATTTCCGTGACCAGTAAGTCCTCGTACGGTCGTCGTTTTGTGATTAATTCCGAAAGGAGAATGGCGTACGCGTAGACGTCAACCTTGGCTGTGTACTCATCGGTCTTAGCGTATTCCAGCATCTCGGGTGCGTTGTAGCCAACGGTTCCCGTGCACTGTTGCAGGCCGGTAGAATTGACGAAGTTGGCCGTGCCAAAGTCAGTCACTTTGACATTGACAGGAGCGAGTATGTCAGTTGAGAATAACAAGACGTTTTCTGGTTTCATATCTCTATGAATCATACTGTTGTAATGCATGAAGGCCAACGCCTCGATGACTTGACGTGCGATCCTGAACACAACGCCACGCTCCAGTCTCAGTTGTTTGGTGTGAATGGCGTTCTTGAGTGAGCCCTGATCGGCTAACTGCATGACGGCACATAGATGCGGACGAAGACAGACGCCGACGAAGTCAATGATGAATGGATGACGTTTGAGCTTACTGAGGATCACCACTTCCTGTCTGACGTCATAGAAGACATCGAGTGAGTCTAGTAAGTCGCAGTCGTCGCCTTGTGATTTGTACTCTTTGATGGCCACGCGCTGATCGCCACACAGGCCGCGGTAGGCCACGCCGAAACCACCCTCGCCAAGCACGTGGTCGGCATGAGCGACGTAGTTCAACTCGGACGATTCCAGTAATAAATCAGCAGGTAGATCTTGAAACATCAGATCAGGACAGATGACGCGCAGGTCCACCGTCAAGGGCGTGTGAGCGTTGGGACAACAGATGACGTCTTGCTTCCAGCTGGCCTTCAGACACTCACGAATGTCAAACATGTGCGGCGGATGGATGTTGAATTCGCAACAGATAGGACATGGAATGAATTGAGCGACGTACAGCGTTTGACCATCAGTGCCACCCAGGCCAGGATACCACTCCCGTACAAGGGTTCGAATGTGATCCACGATGAACGTCAGCACTTGACTGCCAAGGGATGACTTTGAAACGCAAGTCTCGATTGCTTCTCGGCCAGGACGGTTGGACGGTACCGTCTTTGTACAAAAGTACAATTTTGGATGGTCGAATATCAGACCGGTTTGCCAACAACGCAACGTCCCCGTTCGCAACAACTCGGCAACGTCAACCTCTTCAAAATAGAATTCTTCGTCATTGAAAATCTGCGATTTTTTCCTTCGTTTGGTCGCTCTGATGTCTGACGCCTGCGTTCCTTGATGAGGAAGATCTTCGAGAAGTCTTTCTGGAAGGTTAATACGTTGCGAAGGCGCAGTACCTGACCAATCACGTCCGATCCCACTGTCGACGTAAGCGCATTCGTTCTCTTTACATTCCGTAGGTGAGTTATGGCCGTCGGTGATTTCATCTGAAGTTGGCACCGTGTCTCTTGGATTGTTGTCTACGATGGTAGTTGTTTCTGTGCTACCGAATGATACGGACACAGTAGATCTGGCGTGTCCTTCAAGCGAAGGCGTGTGACGGGTCGAGTCATCCGTTGATACGGGTGTAGTGCAATTTGAATCTGATAGACCGTTGATCTTGATAGGCGACCAATCGCGAACCCCGTTTTCGACAACGTCACTTCCCTGATCACTCCTCTCTGCATCGCTCAATTGCACGTTCAACAGGACATTGTTGACAAGGATCGTTTCACTCTTCATTTCTTCGTCGTAAGCAACGGGGCTGCTACAACTGTCACAGGGGCTGGTGGTATTAGCGCGCGCTTCGAATGGCGACTCGCTCATCGTCGGCGACGGCGAACAACAATCGCTGCCAGCGAAATCACTCTCACTCGGAGTGTCACGTCCAAATTCACAAGTAGTTTCGTCAGCTTCCACGCCAGAACTAGTGCTGTTGATTACCTCCACATTGCAGAAGACACCATTCTCGTGTTGCTTTCTATTAGTCTGAGTAAGTGAAGCTGGAACGGTGAGCATGTCATTCATGTAAAGAAGCATTCTTCCAATAAAACGACTCCAAAATCCGTTGGGAATGCAAGTGAATGAGTGAATTCGTCGAAGGAGACGGCGCGATGCGTTCGGTTTGACGTCGGTCGGTTCCTCGTTGATCAGCATTGATGGCACAAGAATGCGTTCTTCATCAATCTTACATGCTATCTGAAAGCGATAGAGCAGGCGCAGGTATTGCGCGTAAAATTCGGATGGGAATTCTTTGTTGCCTCGGCCGAGAATGAGAGGAATGTTACTGATGGCTAAAATGCCATTCTCAAAGAAGCTGTGACCAGCTTTGACAGTGACGACTTGAGCCATCAGCTGGCAAAGCCACGACGGACGAATGAAATACAAGTCACGAAGGCCTTGATTAGGATCATCGTAATGAAGGATCACACCTACGGGAAAGAGAAATAAGAAAGATTCCCTGATGAGGGTAGGCAGGTCTGCACAATGAAACACTGAATATATATTATAGATGTTGGCATCGCAACTACTGCAACTCTCGCGTCACAAATCAACACATCCAGCAAGTATCAGTACAGACTTCCATCATAGAAATTTGCACACGTCATATAACAATGTAAGTTCAAGCCATAAACGAAATATTTAATGAAATTACATCGAATTATGGCTATTGGCCAAGTGGGTGTCATGCAACTCAAGAACCTTAATTGTTCTACGAGATCTAGCACGTATGGTTAAATGATACAGTGAAACCTGTCTATAACGGCCACATCTGGGAACTGAGCAAAATGACCTTTATAGACAGGTGGCCTTTCTTTCCAGCTTGTTTCTATAGAACGTGTCATTTTGGGGTTATGAAGAATGGCCTTTATACACAGGTGGCTGCTCTATAGAGGTGACCGCTAATACATGATTGACTGTAATTGCGTACCATGAAGACAGCAGCCCAATATTATTTAGCTATATAAAATGGCTTTGCTTGAAGCGCATTTAACTACAGTGAAACCTTTCTATACCGGCCACCTCTGGGAACTGAGCAAAATGACCTTTATAGACAGGTGGCCTTTCTATCCAGGTTGATTTCAATAGAAAGCATCATTTTGGGGATATGAAAAATGGCCTTTATACACAGGTGGCTGCTCAATAGAGGTGGCCGCAAATACAGGTTTGACTTTACATCAATGTGTTGATGATATGCTTCGGCTTGCTTTACATGCATTTAAAATGGAGACTGACGCCTTGTGCACATAATCTAACATGTCACATTGACCAGCTCTTATAAGAGAAAACCTTCCAATTTATTATTGAATTTTGAAAGAGTGTATTTCACCTACGGGTATCAAATCACTGACGGTGTTAAACTTGCCACTTTTAACTTCATCTCTCAAGATAAGTCCACATAGATTACATCATGCCCACCAGATATACAGCATAAAAGTCATTCTGCAAGCAGCGATGTATTACGAATTTCAGGGAAAAAAAACTTGCATAGAAATGGCTTTAAACATAGCCGATTCACATACAGTGTAACCCTGTTGATATCACCTCAGTTAATGTCCCAACCCGCTTAATTTCAATTCAGTTTGAGAACCAAGCTCTACCAGAATCAACTATTTAATACCTCTTAATATCACAGCTCGCTTATTATCACGATTTTTGATTGGAAAACCATATAATGACATTGACGAGGCTCCACTGTATAAACATTGTGCATCACACAGAAGAGACATACCAATATCATGAAGGAACTTCGTGGCAATGTTCAGATCTTCTTCGTCCAACAGCTCTTTGCTGTTCTTCGAGGCATTTTGTAAGGCAAGTTGTTCGAACTCTTGACGCCTGAGAATGGGCATGTGGCCATCCTTCTGCATGCCCTGCTGCTTCACTTTCAACAACCGCGCCAACGACAAATAACTTGAAGGGATCAGTTCTCCCATAATCTTGACACCGCTCTTGTTGGTCATTGTTTCCGCAGCAAAAAAGATGCACTGACGAAGACGCTCGATAGCTGCCAAAAAAAAAGAGGAAAATATTAAAAAAGTAATACAATGCAACCCAACGTGAAGTCAAAATAAATGATTGTTTTCAATGTAGAACAAAATCAATATGTCAACTGTCAAAGACAAATGCAGCCAAATGCCAATCGTCAAATAAAATAGACCGATAATAGATTTCAATCACGTAGGAGAGACACTGATAAAGATAGAAGTTCTCCCTGATGACTTACGGATCTTATGGAAATTATAATGATCAATTATGATCTCTATGAATCATGCTGTTGTAATGCATGAAGACCAACGCCCCTATAAACTGACGTGCGATCCTGAACACAACGCCACCCAGTTGTTTGGTGTGAAGGTCGTCCCGCAAGCACTCAAAGAAAAGACTATACATCTATTGTAATGATCGAGAACAGAATGGAGCAGAAACTTACTTGGTTGGCTTTCCTTGCACAATGGGTTCGATGATACCAACACAATCCCGTTATCCGGCCCATTTGTGGGCACACGGATATTGTCGACGTAACGGCTCTCGGATTCTAACAGGTTTGTGATCGATGTTTTAGCTTCCTTGATGATATCCTGAATACTACGTTCAGCCGTCAATACGTCAAGATGTGTCCCAACAAAAATAACGGTTGACTTAGGAACACGAGCAGCAAGGTTATCCAGCCACGGCTTCAATGCACTAATGCCAGCTTCACCGTCAGTGAGGCGCCAAACGATGAGATAAATAGAGCGTTGTGAAAGGAAGCACTGGTGAGTGGCATAGTACTCTTCCTGACCAGCAAAGTCCCAACAGCGAAATGTGTACTGCTCACTTCCGGCAAAGAATCCTTTTTTGATAACTATGTCTTGGATCAACACACCTACAACGAGAGAAGGAGAAACACACTCAATAACAAGGTATAGCTTGTTATGTTCAAGTCACGCCATGGCTAAAACAAGCGCAAGTTGCCATTAATGGAGCAATCGATCCGAGCTGTTGCAGTAAGCTCAAATCACTTAAATATGTTGCTCTGCATCCACAGCTCCAGAACCATGAGCAGATGCGAGTAGAATTCATGTATCTAAATGTAATTTGGGTGTAGTTAAAATCATACCATTGTGTCTTGCGGTTGAGGCCAGGCTCATTTCCTCACAGCATCATCTCCCTTCTAAAAGGGGTCATCGTGCCATTGTGATCTTTGAGCAGTCTCGGAATCATTCAAGATCTACTAAACTACTTCTACATAACTAAGTTTGAGGAATTCCATTCTCTACTTCTACTCAAGAAAGAAATTGATGAATGACTTCAAATTGCATTTCCATGATTTCTTTTACTGATTACAATAGTAGGATTCAGATTAATTAACAGTTAAGAGCTTAGCAACAAGATACTTGTTTACTCCTCTTAATTAGACATGCTGATTTCAAAATTAGAGGACACGGCAGTGAAGGAATTCTGAAGTCATCATTTCATGTGGTTATATAAATCTAAGTGAACTTAAATTCGCCCTACTTGTGCGGCAGCATCTTAGCAAGAGAGCCTTGCCCCTAGTCCCAGGGGTCAATGGCATCATGAAATCAGACGAAAAAAGATATGCACACATGCTTAGATCAAAATCCGCACAACATGTCCATTTAGCAGACAATCAACATATAAATTCGGCATTTTGGCGATACAGTCAAACCTGTATGAGCGGCCACCTCTATAGAGCAGCCACCTGTGTATAAAGACCACTCTTCATAACCCCAAAACGACACTTTCTATAAAAATCAAACCAGACAGAAAAGCCACCTGTCTATAAAGGTCATTTTTCTCAGGTCCCAAAGGTGACCATTATAGACAGGTTTCAATGTAACTTACCTTTAGTGGATTGATCTTCATTGAACTTGAAGTCGTTATTGAGTCTGTGCATCAGTGTTGTTTTGCCGCGGTTTGCAAATCCGACAAACATAAGCTTCATTGTGAAGTATGGTTCAGAGCCACGGAGACGAGCACGAAGATGGCGGATCAAACTTGTCGTTGGCCGTCTCAAAGAGTCTGGAGGATCGTTGATCTAACGGAGAAGAACAGAATTCAATTCAATGCAATGCTTCTTAGTGTATGATAAGAGTACAGGCAGGTTAGGTTAAAACATTAAAATAGAGCTGTAAAGAAGGCAGGTTTTAGCCTACAATTCCTGATATCAGGGGATCATATGCTTCGTAAGATAACTCTTTCAGAAGTAAAAAAAATCCTTGTTATGTGCAGGCGAGATTGGTTAGCCGCAAATGTTTCATTCGTAACGCATTAGTTATTGTAGCATAGCGACCTTCCATAAACTGGAAATACTTGGATTTTTCTAGGAAACTTTAATTGGTCTCTGGAGGATATTAAAGTCTCGATCAAGTCAAACATTTTAATTCGCTTGACTAAAGACAACTAGTATGCCAGCATCACTTAGTCTCCCACTGTTGCTGAGAGGTCGTGGTGGCTGATAGAGTACTGAGGTTAGCACATCATACAAAAAATAGTAGCCTCAAAGATAAATAAAAGCATTATACTTCATCGACTTTGTACCTGATCCATGTCATTGATCACCAAGTTGTTCAGTTTTATCAAGCGTCCAAGCTCAGGTGGTAAAACTGTAATGAACTTGTTGGAGCTGATATCCAGAGCGGTCAGTGTTGTCAAATTGCAAATACAATATTGAATGCATCGTAGTTCATTCCTAGCTAGATTGAGGTCCTCAATGCCTGACATGGCAATGCTCTCTGGTAATATATCAATGGAGTTAGAAGACAAATTGAGAATCTTCATTGATTTTGTCCAATCTTCTGTTTCAGGCAGAGTTGTGAGTCTGTTTTGAGACAAATTCAAATTTCTCAACATCGGCAATTCCAGTAAAGCCTTTGGAATGGTAGAGATATGGTTATGAGAGATATCCAGACGCAGTAGGTGTTTCATTGAGCAGATCAAACTGGGAAATACAACAATGTCATTGAATGATATCATCAGTTTCTCGTAACTCCTGATTTCCATGATCCATGTATCCAGAATGACAGGCAACGCAAGGCCGTGCCAATCAACAGTTTTCCGCCATCGGTCGCAGTATTTGTTGAACAAGAGGACTTTTGCAGCATCGTACTTTCGCTTATTGACAGCAATACTGACAGGGAATGACATATCAATGTCACCAACAACAGCCCTAAAAGCAAAGCGTGACATACATTATGGATCCACAAATGTGTGAAAACAATGTGAAACACCATGTGACTTTCAGAAAAGAATGAAGAACCATATTAAAAGGGGACTTTTCACATAAATTTTCACACTGTTTTTCGCATGGTTTTTACATGGATTTCACATGGTTCCAGTTCATAGTGATTGTAGGCCTAACAATTGACAAATAAAATTGAGAAATGCATAACATTCTGTAAAGCAGCCACAGCACCATTAAAATGAGATCAGTTATCCTTTAACATCAATACCACAAATCTCAAACATCAATATTAACAAAATGAGAAGTAATCAATTACAGTACAGTGAAACCAGTCTATAACGGTCACCACTGGGACCTGAGGAAAATGACCCTTATAGACAGGTGAAAGTTCTGTCCAATTTAATTTCTATAAAAATGTCAGTTTAGGGTTCTGAAGAGTGGCCATTATACACAGGTGGATGCTTTATAGAGGTTTCCACTATTACAGGTTTGACTGTACAATGAAATATTCAACTAAATGATTTGTCGCTTACCTCAGAGCAAACAACTGCTCATACGTCATGGCGCCATTCCAGTCACTGGGAAAGTAGGCTCTTTTAGCTGCCTGATCATACAGGATTGTCTTTGGGTTTTGTCCACATAGAAGCTCATTATCATTTAAAAACAAAAGTTTCAACATATTTTTGTCACCAATTTCAGCAGCATGACATGCTAGAAGGAGAGTAGCAGCCTGGAATATTGCTGGTTTTGTTAATGCGTCGGCAAGGCATTGTTCCACGTTCCTTGCTCCTTGCAAAATAAGATATCCAGCAGCTCGTTGGTGATTCTTCTTGATCGCTATTTTTAGTGCCTCATCAAAACAATCTTTTTCCACGTCTTTTCCACATTGAAGATCTTGGATCAAGCGACCAATATAGATGAAGTCCTCTGCAGCTGCAAGTTTCACTTCTGCAGAGAAAAATAACAAAACACTTGTTTTATTATTCATCCAGAATCCTTCAACTGTCATGTTTGCAGTTCAATTACTTATGAGTAGTAGGAAATTGGTAGCTACAAAACGTTGACCTACCTGCACTTTTCAAAATTCTTGCGGCTTCACTTCTTCTATTTAGTTCTGCCATTTCAAATGGTGTCTTCCCAAATTCATTTTTCTTCTTGATGTTAGCGTTGTACTTTAGCAACAGACGGATGCTTTTAACATGGCCGTTAGATGCAGCCAAATGAAGTGGTGTGTAGTAGCCATTAGAAACAGCATTGACATCGCCACCATACAACAACAGTTGCTCCAAGACATCGTCACATCGCTTGCAAGTTGCTTCGTGAAGAGGAGTGTAGCCAAACATGCCAGCTTGTTCATTGAGCATCTGCGAAGCTCGGCTGTCATTACGTAGAAGCTGTTTGATCTGCTGCAATTTGCCATGACGACAGAGATCGTGCAGACGCTTCCGCTCCTGTGACTTGGAGATCTTCCTCGTCCTACACAGTTGAAAACAAAGTTGACATTATTGTGAATAATATACACAAACTAATTAATCTGAGAAAAATGATCTTTATATACAGGTGGCATTTCTGTCAAAGTTGATTTCAATGGAGAATACCATTTCGGGTATGAAGAGTGGCCTTTATACACAGGTGGCTGCTCTACAGAAGTGGCCGCTAATACAGGTTTGACTGTACATTATTTTGTTAGCGTCATGTCGCATCTCATTGTCATCATCATTATCATTTATTCAGGAAAATCTTGTAAGTTATATCGCTTTGCTCATAAATCTAAATTATTACCGGTAAGCCCAACTTTATTACACAACCCGGTGAAGAACTTACATTAGTAAATTAGCCTACAACAACATGTTCTGGAGACTTGTAAAGTTTCAGTTTGTCGCCGGTGTTATTGCTTTGAAGTAAACACCTGATTGCAACTATTTGGCTGCATCGGTAATATTCTTCGAATGTTTACAAAAACCAAAATATTTTGCAGAAGAGTTGCTCTATTGATATCCAAGATTGAAAGTAATGTGTAAATCATGGGATAAGCAGTGAGTAGTTTGTTAAACTGAAAGTAACAATTGCCGGTAACTACCTATTTAGAAAAGTTATAATTGTCTTAATTGATTACACCGAGTTGCAGCTATCAGTTCACCAGTCATTACATGAGCTTTACATATAGGCCTATCGATTCACCATGCACTGGTAATCTCTTTCTCATCTTTCTTTGTATTTGAATTCTAGAATTTTATCAGCTCTTTTCTTTGCTTCTCTTAATATTCAGCAAACTTGTATAATTCTTTCTATACTTCAATTTATAAAACTGTAAATCTAGGGTGTCCCAAACAAACAAGCATTTATGCTTATGGGATGATCCGATCCTGACCATGTATTTTTTTTGCTTCAAAACCTATTTGTATTTAATTAACATTGTTTTTCATGGTCAAATAAAAAATCTATCTATCTATCTTGACTAACTGTTGCAAATACACTCTGACCTGCGGACCAAGCTGCAAACGGCAATGGTTATTTTTAGCCGGTTTGCAGGAAGCGAAAAACTTCACGCGCATTGTTTATGATAATTATGCAGCAAGTTGGACAGTTTTAGATTTCACACCCATGCCATGTAGAAGGTATATTTCCTAACAAGCAAATACGAGCAAGCGCTGTGGAATTACTTGGAATTAAACGCCTGAAAAGTGAAATTTTTGCAACGACAGAAACGTCTCTGATTTCACAACGTAACAAATTAACAACGACATGCTGTGGTTTACTATTCCATTGATGTCACGGTGAAGTGCGCATCACTGTGTTGTGAAGGATGCAAAATTGCCCGAATAGTGATTTCGAACACTTTGCAAACGCACAAGTAGTAACTATTTACTATTTGGACCGTCACAAGACGGGCTGAACGCCAAAGGGATTAACAGCTATGTCAGATCAATCTATTAGAAATCGCCTGAGATTTGCATCGACTTCGATCGAGTGAAGGAGAAATCGAAACTACAGAAAACAATGGCGAAAAAGAACTGGAGTGCAAATTGAAATGAGCATAGACTAACACTCACCACTTTTCTTTCGGAGATGTCATTGCTGAAACATAGTCGTCACATCAAAAGTAGTGTGTTCATAGCCTAGTCGATTTGAACCACACGACGCCAGAAACTAGCAGGAAACCCAGAGCTCTGTTTGCAATCACCAGGAAAACACAATCAATGTTGCTGACCAACACAAAACTGTCTCCGAAAAGCCACGTGACCCACTATGAATGTAGTGAAAACGAGGCTTTTGCTGTGCTCACGTGGTCACTTGTGGGCGGAGTATATTGTCGTTGCTATGGATACTGCTATTAAAATAAACTAGCTGGTCCGCGCTGCTAACGCAGCTGCGTCCAGCGTCGTTGCTTCGCATTCGTGTGGTATTAA
>OFHS01000699.1:0-13587 GCA_900245855.1 Calvadosia cruxmelitensis
AAAATATAAACCAATGGATTAACGACTGAATGACGTAATGTTTTGAAGAAATAGGCAGGTATGTCAATTGGCGCCCTCAGCTTATTGTCACTGTACCTTATATTGTATGAGAGCTGCAAATCCTGCAATCAAGAATGATTTAATATCTACATTGAAAATACCCCGATCTTCATTGGCTTTGTTCCAAGTTGCATAATTAGCACATGACGCAAACCGTGCGGTTATAATTATTTATTAATTTAACTGATCACTGCATTCGAGTCACTACTGTACTCACACAGCCTTGTGCAAGAATGCTGCGACGCCGTGAAATTCCAACGAACGTACAGTAAGTGAAAACCTTATCTTAGGAGACTGTTTTTGCCACATAACAAAGTGAATCGCATTTTCACCTGTTTGCAGCGCCCACCTGTGTTAGAAGGTCACTGCTGTCAAAAGTGCCCACCATTGCCTCGCATGCGTTGTTCTTTTCCAACATGGTGGACTACACACTCGCTCTGCTGTTTTTCATTTTCGTTTTGGGGTTTTTCTTATTGTCATTCGTGTCTTGCATGTTTACAACTGCTCCGAAGGAAGAGTAGAAATATATTAAACAATATTGTGACCATGTGTCCAAGTTATTCGCTGCTGAAATGTTGCTCGTCGGAATTAAACTTAAGTTTTGTGCTTGCCTGTGGACAAAATTTTCGTTGGAGTCGAAGGGCAAGTGGCGAATGGTTAGGTGTTATTGATAGAACCGCATGGATATTATCGCAGAATGAACATGGAATACGCTATAGTACTCTTAACCAGCCTCAGGATTGCACAGAAGGTGTGAAAGGATTGGTAAGACGGAGGAGAAATGGAAAATCTCCGATTTCTCTTGAATCCCAGGACAGCAATGAGAAAGTTCGTGTACTTCACAATTACTTTCAACTATCTATCAATGTAGCTGCTCTTTATGATGTTTGGTCTGCCAACGATGATAACTTTAAAACTGTTCGACACTCCTTTGGTGGGATACGAATGTTACGCCAAGATCCTGTTGAAAACCTATTCTCGTTTATTTGCTCGCAAAACAATAATATAAAGAGAATAACATCATTGGTACAAAAACTTTGTACCGAATATGGAGAATTTCTTGTCGAACACGAAGGCGAATCCTTCTACAGCTTTCCAACAGTAGAAAGACTTGCTGAGACCGGAACAGAAAGTCGTTTAAGAGAGCTTGGATTTGGTTACAGGGCAAAATTCATCCACCAGAGTGCCATATACATAGTTGAGAAGGGTGGCGCCCAATGGCTTAAGTCATTACGGGATGTACCCTATAAAGAAGCAAGGAATGGTAAGTATTACGTCTAGACTGCATAAACGCATGATCTATCCAGTCTGTTTTTAAAATCATAATGTGGGAATAAGAATAACTAGATTCAAATGAGCTGGTACCTTTGTTGGAGTGGGCAGCCAGTCGCAGGCCTCTCCCACATCGCCAGCCATAGGTTCGCCATCAAATGGAGTTGAGAAATCATGGGTGCCAACGGGCCTCTGTCCTTCGATGATAAAGGACGATCAACTAGATCCCCAAAATCATTTGTGCCCTTGTTACTTGACAGTTGAAACTGACAGCAATTTGATGTCATCATTTCAGCGTTGTGTTGTCTGCCTGGTGTTGGCTTGAAAGTGGCTGATTGTGTGTGTCTGATGTCGCTAGACAAGACTGATGCTGTACCAATTGATACTCACATGTGGCAGATTGCTTGCCGCAGTTATCTACCTCACTTGAAGAAGTATAAATCATTGACTGACAAAGTTTACGAGGAAATAGGTACGTAGATATTGCAAAATGATATTTTTGATGCTATTTGCTTGTCAAATCGTTTCACCGTGAATTTTCCAGGTAAGTATACAATATACATACACACATGCATGTCTTTACCCAGATGTATAAAAGCAATTCCAGTTTTCAGAAGTTAATTTTGTTTTGATTAGCTAGTTAGTTTTTTTAAATTTATCCATTACTGGGTTAGATACTAAGATTTACAACTTTTTTCACTGGAGTGAGATCAAATAATGGTATTTTACACAACTGATTCGTCTTCTTGCGTTATTCAGATAATCTTGTAGGATGGATATATGATATAATTATTGTTTATAATGTTGTGATTTGTATTTCCCTGTGTATGTTTTTTGGCTTTCTGTTTGTTAAAATGAAATGCTTTTGATTTGTTCCTCTCAAGGGGATTACTTCAGATCTCTCTATGGGGAATATTCTGGTTGGGCTCATTCGGTAAGTCAATTCCTGTTTTCAAAATTTCAAATAATGGAATCATGTTCAATTATCAATCTAAGAATTCTTGTAATGTTGTTTAATTAATGCCAGATACCGTAGCTCGGCTCGGTTATGTCACAGTTGTCGCTTCCTGTTATAAACCATACACATTGTTTCATGACTTGCATAGATATCTATGGGGATAAACCTAGCACAGTGATGTACTACAAGTTTATTCCTTAATTGATATTTGATCCCAAGCAACATACCGGAGTTACAAACTGCACGCAATGCACGTGCAGGCCATAGAGGCCATCTATGTTGTGCCATGGACTGTCTATCATTGTCCATTTCGAGGTACGATAAACTGACTGGTGAAGATCTGACTTTTGTCAATCTTGACGCTTTAAAAGTTAACTCCTATGCATTGTTCGATGGCTTGCATAGATACCTTCAGTGTAATCCAATAATCCCATTAAAGTCATTTCTATTTATATCGACATTCTACACTCGTTTATTGTTACATTCTAACAATTGGAGAACCATTGTGTTATTAACCCTTGTCCTGCTTACAAAACTAGTTAAGTGAAGACTTGAAATCGCTTTATCGATTGCTCATTGGCTGATTGCTAGGGACTAACTTTCTGATTGGTTATATGTTGCTACTTTTGACTTGTTTCAAAAACGTATATATACGTCAATAGCAGGACATGAGTTAATGAGGTTGTGTCGTACTCGTATTACATTTTAAACTTAAATTAATCTTTTTGGTATTTACCTGTTTGATTTCATCTTGTGAGTAGATGAGACCGTGAGAGTTTCCATGTTATCAGCAACATGTTGCATCGTTTGCCTAGGTCCTATTTAGTGCCGATCTTAAGAAGTTCCAGAAAGATGATGTGAAGTCAACTGAAGAAGCTCCTATCAAGGCAGGTACTCTAATGTTGCTCTGTACTGCTAAAGCTGCCAACTGTTTTGTTTATCTGTTTGTTTGTTTGTTTGTTTGTTTATTTATTTGTCTGCTTATTTTATTGATAGACAGAACAGACAGGGATAGACAGAACAATAAACACGAGCTCCTTGTGGAAATTTCAAGTTGCACAGATCTCTCACTCTGCATGCACAGCTCGAGGACCGCAAGTAGAATTCCTAACTGTTGATGACTGGGAGTGGTCAAAGCTGAATAACGAAAGCAAAGCATTGATTGGTCACGTTTTAGGCGATATTTTATCGAGTGAACAATGCAAATACTGTTGCTCGCCAGCAAACAGGAAGCGAGAGTGTAGCAAGTCAACTTAAAGCGAGTATTCATGCTACCTTCTACTGTCCGCGCGTGTTTTAATGATGGCGTTGCCAGTGCCCAAACCCAATCCAATCGCTCGAATGTGTAAAATCCTGCCAAATTAATGACTCTAGCGCTAATGATTGTACACCTGCTACCAACTTGATCTAACCTCACCTTGTAGGAAAATTCTCATAAAGGTTAATCACATCCACACCATTCAGCTAACCCAATAAAATTTCCCCTTTATCTAAAATTACCTGAAATCAACCGTATCATCCTCATTTTGTTAAAAGTGACTTGCACTGTGTTTCCAGGACAAAAATTTTGAAAATAGGAAGCGCAAGATCACAAACAAAGGGAGCCGCAAGGAAGTTGCCCAGGTAATATTGATGTTCAAATCAGAGAACAATTGAGCTATAGACTCGGTACACCGTATTTATGATTATACCATATTAATCAATATTTAGTGTTGAAATAGCTGTTGTTTGTTTTTCTTGTAGAAACTAAAACGAAAGGGAAAATGAACCTGTTCTGTATAGCAATCAACGTGTTTTAGCTTGATCCTCTCTTGCAGCACATCCATGAGCCGACAAAGAGGAAATTTATAAAAAATACGCCAAACGACGAAGTCACAGAATAGATTGTTTGTTTGTTTATGGCACTACAGTGTATTGAAATATGTAATTAATCCCATTACAAGCATGTATTGATTACACTCCAGCAGATGCTTATCCAAGTCTGCACTTGACGAAATCCTTTGTTTTCGTTTATCCATTCTTGTCCATTCATGTCGTTGTCAAAGACGAAATTCAGTTTCATCTGTAAATAGAAGAAAATAAAAGTGGCTAATAGATTATCCTAGATGTTGTTCGATAGGAATTTCCTGATTCAATCCGGATATGCTCTGATTTGCTTGATCTGAAATGAAAGCTGTTTTTGATGTGGTCCATGTCAATACAGTATTACATTATTATTGCATGTAGTATACTGATGCCAAACAGCAATTTACGTATTGCAGTGTAACCCCGTTAATATCACCTCGGTTAATATCACAACCCGCTTAATATCACTTCAGTTTAAAAACCAAGCTCTGTCTGAATCAACTATTTGTACCCGCTTAACATCACTTCAGTTTGAGAACCAAGCTCTGTCTGAATCAACTATTTGTACCCTCTTAATATCACGATCCACTTATCATCACAATTTTTGGCTGGAAAACCATTCACTGTACAAATAAATAAGCCGAATTTCAGGCACAACATTTTTCGTCTTAAAATGCCACCTCGGCTTATATACAACTGCTTTATTAAAGTGCATTACATGTGCTAAATCCACAGAAATGTGGGTTATGATTACGTTAAGCTAGCCCCCATTCCATGTCTGTCTCGTTATGATATCTGTTTAAATGTACAAAATTTGGAGATCGGCTTATACAAATTACTGTACACTGTACACGGTAATCCACGATAGACTTCCAGATATAGCTGCGATATAGTTGAACACATTACCATATCCCAATACAAAATACATCTATATACGGTTTGCAAAAGGAGCAACCTGAGCAAAACGTAGTAGCAAAACCTACAGTAGCTAAGCTGCAATTGTCGGACAGACCATTCTCGCCGTGGAATTTTGCTTATTTCATGATATGAGGTGACATTTTTTGTAAACAAAACAATTTAATTGCAAGCAACACATTTGCTGTTTGTGGCTTTTTATAAGCACATTTCGAAAGGGTCCGATGTGCAAAATTCTTAGGTTCTATGAATGAGTAATAATAAATTAGATAGAATCCAACTTCTAATTTTTATCTTCCAGCCTCCAGTTATATCTTTAACCATTCTTTCATCCTCTCACGCTTGAAGGGAAGATTGGAGAAAGCAAAATTTCATGTTAGCACTATTTTCTATAAATGAAACTCAGCAACAAATACTGGTAAATTTCAAACGACATCAGATTTGCTTGAAACTTTTTATTTGAACTTTATGTGATAAATCCAAGCTTGTGTAGCATGTTCATTTTGCATATTTTTACTGTACACTTTTTTAATTTCTTAAATTACTGTACATGTGTACACATTGTAGTCTTGGAAGGAATCTGATAATGCTCCTACTTACAGGTGATGGGAAAATGACGCTTTTCTTTGTGTTTCTTGTCCTCGACTTTGAAGCAAGTCAATCTGCCTTGGAGATGTTGGTTGTCAGAACTTCGCTGGAAAACAGAGCTGGCGTAGGCATCTCTCTTGTGTTTTCTCTCAGCTCTGGTCCAGTCTTGGCTTGAAGCCTGTTCTACTGTGCACCAAGATTCAACGTTCATCTCTGCTATAAAAAAATGTCAAATTATAGTATCTAGCTGCTTTTCGCGTCTTGGAATTTTGTTTACAAACGAACGCGTTGTCGTCATGGCAACTAAAAGGGGCGTCTAACATAATCGTGTAGCCCAGTTTACAGTAGTATAATTCAGATCTGAACGCACTTTGATGGTAGGAGACACATTTAGGAAAAATATCAGATATTTTACAAGCTATTCGATATGGGATTTTTGTTGATTCGGTCGTAAGCACATGAAATTGCAAATTTTTGTGTGAAATCATGGTCAGCGTCTCAGTCGCGGAGAATAATTGACCATTTTGAAGGAGTCTCATTTGGAATAGAGATTTAGCAGAGCCTCTCTTAGATCTCACATTCAGTTCAGCGTCTTGTTGAGTTAGTAAGCGAAGGATTACGTTTGCAAGGCTTTCGCAACAAAACTCGGGATTTTGAATGCCTATTTCGACGACATGGTTGCACTGTAGCTGGTGTGGAATATTCTGTTTTTGCCTACTATTGAATGAGTGTTATTCTAAAAATGTAACGGCGAGGAATCCTACAGTTGTGCTTATTTCTTTCGATGGATTTCGATGGGATTACGTCGATAGGTTCAATTTGAATGCATTCAAAGACTTTGCAGCTCACGGTGTGCACGCCAAGAGCTTGAAACCTTGTTTTATTACAAAGACATTTCCTAACCATGTTACCCTTGTCACAGGATTGTACGAGGAAAGCCACGGAATTGTCTCAAACAGTATGTACGATCCTGTTTTCAACGAAACTTTTACGGTTTCAACTTCGGACTCCAAATGGTTTGAAGGTTACACTCCAATTTGGATCAGTAATCAGTTTAGACCGACACCGATAAACTCAAAATATTCTGCAAAAGCATTTAAAACACATAGAAGTGCTACGATATTCTGGCCAACGTCAAATGCTCCTTTTAGCGGAAGATTCCCGTCGTTTTACTTTCCAGTTTACACTGAAACGTATACCTTGAAAAGAAGGTTCGATAAAATAGTCGAGCTTCTTGAAGCAGACGCGCCAGCAGACTTTATAGCAGCTTATTTTTATCAACCAGATGGTGCAGCACACGAGCATGGCCCCGAATCACCACAAGTGGTCGAACAATTGAGAAATATTAATAACTTGTTTGGCGACTTCGTTCAAACTCTTGAAGACAAGAAGCTCTTTAATGAGGTAATTATAATGTTTATTGTAATGTTTAGGCTAAAATTATGACAGCACTGCTTACACGATCAATAATAGATGTCACACTTACAACATCATGTCCAGTGACTGGGGGTGCGGTATAGACCTCTACATGCAAACGAGGCTACGACAGTAATACTGTATTGTCATTTAATTGCAAGATTTAGACGTTGTCAAGGAGTGTGATTCCATGCAGAGTAAGATAGTCTAACTAGTGACTTGTCTCGATGCAAACTGCAAAGCAAGAAAGCATGGTGGGTGTCATTGTAATGCCACATGCAAAGTCAAACCTGTATTAGCGGTCACCTCTGTCGAGCAACCACCTGTGTATAAAGTCCACTTTTCATAACCCCAAAATGACATTTTCTATAGAAGTCAACCTGAAAGAAAGGCCACCTTTCTATAGAAGTCATTTTCCCCAGGTCCCACATCTGACCCTGCTCTTGCCTCTTGGTACATGCCCTCTTAGACGGCTTTCTTTAACCATTGAGAAAAAGTGTTCTTACCAGCAGCCAATGCATTTGACCCATGGAGGTCTCTTCACATTTGGTTCAGGCCACAAGAAATCTTGAGTTCAATGGAAATGGTTTCTTGTATGAGTGATATTTTGTCCATGTGCGTAGAGTCGTAGACTCCAAATGGGTTGCAACTTCTAAAGTTGGTAAGCAACTGTTGCTCTGTGAAATGTTTGGAAGATTCTTTATTAACATCGCCTTCTAGATAAACAGTTTTCTAAGAAGATAAACAAGTTGCATTGGTGACGTTGATAATCTATTTCTTGTTGGATTTATCAGGTGAATGTGATTGTTGTGTCAGACCATGGCATGGCCAAGATCGAACCCAAACATATCATCTGGATAGACGAGATTCTGCCTCCTTCTTGGTACAATGCCGTAAGCATTGGTGTAATATCATCAATTTATCCAAAACAAGGCTTTGAAAGTCAAGTGTACAAGGCATTTCTGAATGCACAAAATCTCAAAGTTTATAAAAGATCAGAGATCCCATCTCGTTATCATTACCAGGACAATCGTCGCATCCCGCCCATCCTTGTTGTGTGCGATCTGGGATATGAACTGACGAGTAAATTAGTTCATCTGAACAAAACGATTGGAAATCATGGATACGACAACGACGAGCAGCAAATGCATGGAATATTTTACGCCCGAGGTCCTGCCTTTCAAGAGAACATCACGACTGGAACAATTGTTAATGTTGATGTGTATCCACTGATGTCCCATATCCTTGGAATTCAACCACAACCTAATAACGGCTCATTATTAAGGCTTAAAGACCTGCTGTTATGGAATGAAATTGTACCAGGTGAAGACTACTTGGGGTCAGACGCAGTTCTCGCCTTAACTGCCATCACCACAATGTTAATTCTCGTTAGTTGTTGTTGCTGTTTTTTATTCTGTCATTGGTTGAAAACAATTCGACGTAGAAATCAAATTAGATATACAAAGCTCTCTGCATTTACAGATGACTTTGCATCTGATCTAAGTGATGAAGATACTGTTTAGAATTTCATTACTTCATTTTTGGTTTCTTGTCTATATGTTATTTATAACATAGTTGTTATGTAGTTTTTTATAGTTTAAATATAATTTAGAAATAACACATCTTTTTAAGTTTGTGATTATGTCAATGATTGCTATTTTGGAATTCATTGATATGTCTGCAGCCCAACATGGTGATTACGATTCACTGTCTTCTGGGACCACCTTCAAATGTTCCTATGGAAGTTCAAATGATTGAATTTACCTATCTTGAGCGACCACCTGTGTTGAAAGACCACTTTGGATGATTTGACTGTGCAGTGAAACCTGTCTGTAAAGGTCAGCTTTGAGACCCGAGGAAAATGACCTTTATAGACAGGTGGTCTTTCTGTCCAGGTTGATTTCTAAGTGTTATTTTTTGGTTATGAAGAGCGGCCTTTACACAAAACACAAAGGTGGCTGCTCTGTAGAGGTGACCGCAAGTACAGGTTTGACTGTACATTTTTTTCTTTCGTAGATCTGTAGAGGATAAAGACACCCTTGAAGACGATAGATGTATTGAGACCCTATGCGACTGTTCCTACGAATAGGAGGGAGACATGACAGATTTAAATGAATGCTGGTGACAGAGCCCTATGCCATGAGATGCAACTTAGAATACAAGACAGACGGGAATTGTTGACATGACAAGGTACAGACGCGAAAGACAGAGATTACAACGTGAAATGGTTACCCCGACGATTACATGACTCAGCTATGACATCATCCATCTCAACTATCAACATTACGAGTAGGCGCGGCCACTCCTTACGTCGGGTGTTCGTTTTATAAATGAGCTCTGCTTAGACAGCATTAAGGAATCAGGACATTTATTGTGCGTATAACACTTGAAGAATCGAGTCCTTGCATATGTACTGTACAGTGCAACCTGTGCTAGTGGCCACCTGTCTTCGGTAACTGTCTTTACGCTATAGACAATAAATTTACCTGTCTTAGGCGACCACCTGAGTTTAGAGACCACTTTTCATTGTTCCTTTCATTGGTCGCTGAGCACAAGATTGACGCTATGTTGAGAGCGAGATATGTTTACGACTGGTGAACCGGAAAGAGGACAATTGACGCTTGCGTTTGTTGCATAATTTATGAAGAGAACATTGGCACGTTAAATTATGCGATTGACATAATGTTTCGGAATAACTTACATGTCTTTGGGTTAGCGCCTCTCGCGTTTAAGCCTTGATCCCTCGTGTATTGACAGAGTTGTGCTAATGCGAAGACAGATGGGAACATCAGCTCGGTTGTGGTTTCGTGAGTGGTTAGACTTGGTTATGAAGCTCACAATGCCCAATTAGTTCGAAAGGTCTTCGCTATGAAAAGCTTCATCGACATTCTCAAGCTGTTTGCATTTCCAATACAACGATTAGGAAAATCGTATTTCAAGAATATAGTTAGAGCTAGTTTTTGGCGGAGAATCCAATCTACGAATTATACATTCATGCGTCCATCTTTTATACATTCTTTTAGATAATATATCCATTGCTGTTCTGCTCTACCGGTAGCGTAAAGATTTGCAAGCTTGTCCGTTATTGTAAATTTAGTACCTTCAGTGTTCTATGTTCCTTTACGAAGTCCGTCTCAACAAGCCGACGCCGAATGCTTCCATCGTCCCGCCCTATCCTCACCGCAGTCTGCTTACCAATAATTAACATGCTCAGATAAATGGTCTCAAACCACGCTGATTCTTTCTTAACCATAACGCTGCTCCATATGCTCGAGCGTCAAATACTGTGTGATTCGACGTCTGCTAGCGGAATGTAACTCAGGTCTTTTTACAATCAGCGCCTCACTTTTTCAAGACGATTTCCATTTCTTCTTTTATGACGACACTGTCCATTCAGATTTCTTCTTCAAGGAAAATATAACCCCAAGTTTCTTCTTCAGTGAAACTAGATCGCTCAAAATTCTCTTAAAGTGCTACTGCCACCAAATTCGATATTTCACATGTGGATAGAACTCGACGAGAAAATACAATTGGCCACAAAAACATTTTTCAACTGAGACATCGAGAACCAGAGATATCGAGCTCTAAACATATTTACTACCACCGAAAAGGAGGCGGAGGTAGGAACCCAGGTCGGAATCTCTAAGAAAGTTAGTACCTTCTAAGAAAGTTAGCACTTCCTTGAATATTCTACATCTTAATAATACCAGTCCATTGCAATTTGTATGCTTAGCTGTTTCTCAAATTCTTGTGTCGTCTCCAAGGAAGTTAAACGGTGCTAAGCGCAACCCAGATTATTGTAGGATGTAGTCTAGTCTTCTTCACATGCGCAGACAACTGAAGTTAGCTTTTGTTAAAGGCACAGAAATCATAGTCATTTCTATTATGGTCACTTGTCTGAGAAACCAATTATAATGTCAACTTGACTCTGGTCAGCTATTGAAAAATGCAGATAATAATATAACTTTCACCAAAAAATTCACTAATTATGTTAACATTTTTGAATAGAAAAGTTAAGATCCAAAACTCAGCAATTCTATCAACTTTTTCTCCTCAACTTTTAGAATTTTCTGTAATATGATATATCGCTCAAATGCAATCCGCAGTTCGGATCTATTTTCGTGCATCTGAAATTTACTTATGATAGTATACTACTACATCATAAAGGTCCGATCGTATTGCACTGTACTGTTCACTTATCCGATCTCCTCCATTAATTGGTGGTGATTTAAGGTCCAGTTATTTGCCAGGATGAAGATGTTTTAATGTCTGCCAGCTGTTCATATACCTTGCTTGCAAATCGCATTTTCTTTCCATAAAGTTGACCAAGAACTAAACTCAATCTTCAGAATAACATCTGCTTCTCATAGAAACAACTTCAAATGAACTACAGATTTTAATTTCTGGAATAAAGAACTGTTTCCAGGACATTGATCTAGACAAAGATTTCACACATTCATGCTTCTCCTGGGTTGACGATCGTGTTTTCAAATATGACGCTCGTGAGTGACGCTAAAGTTTCGCATTTCGTGGCTCACCTTATAGACTGTGTTGGAACAATGTCGCGGAGGGAGTTACGAATTAATGCTTTGCGAATAACTGTGGACCTATGGAGAATGAAAGCTTGAATTTTAGACTAAGAAGAATCACTGAATCTGCAGCTGTCTTTGAAAAGCTCACATTTCACAGAGACTGAGACATTATAAATATTACCTTTGCGTTCAGCACTGCTCCAGTGCCTGCTCCAGTGCTCCTTATGCAGTTTCCAATAAGATAAAATATCGACAGGGCTAAATACCTTTCATTATTTTCAAGACACGTTTACGTATATGAGCCGATATGTTCTTATCTGAGATGAATCAGACATCAAAATGTGAATCAGCTGTGTCATTTTGGTGTTTACTCCTCCGTTGGGCTGATGGAAAGGAAAAAGGTATCGCAACTGAGAGTACTATGTTAGCTTAATTATTTACAAGCACATGCAAATGCCAGCTAATGACATTTCTGTTGCTATATATCCATGCTTTTTTGTCTTTATATAGCTTAAGTTTTTAGTTAATATATTATAAATTAAAATATTATATAATATTTATCATTCCATTCATAAATTTTATTTCATATTTTTCTTATTTTAATCATATTTGTTGTTTTTCTTCATGATCTTTTCATTGATGTTGTTGTTTTTATGTTTATCATTGATTCATTGATTTCATGATTATTGTTATTTTCCTTGAATATATAATTATTTTTACATGCTATTCGCATCGTTTATTGTTTGCATACTTCCATTATTTTTATCATCGGATAACTTACCCAAGCAATTCTGGTTGAAAAACGTCTAATATAATATAATTAATTTCCATAACATCGAAAACTATAAAATTTCCATAACATTGAAAAATATTCTTCTATGATTATACAGTACTTTTATTTGACTAACGGAAATAATTACAATTAGCTGGTCCGCGCTGCTAACGCAGATGCGTCCAGCGTCGTTGCTTCGCATTTGGTGGTGTGGAGGACGAAAGGACGAAGAAGTACACTTTCACATTCCACATATATATAATTGAGAGATAAGCTGCTGGTCCCACGACAGGGAGAGATGNCTTTATTTTTATTGAGTTTTCTTTTTACATGGTTTTTAAAACAAATTTTCGAGCTTGGAACGAATTCTACTTATTTATTCAATAAAACGGTACCACGGAATGCAAATGAACGTTTGCCACGGTCTGTTTGGACACGTNTTTACATGCTATTCGCATCGTTTATTGTTTGCATACTTCCATTATTTTTATCATTGGATAACTTACCCAAGCAATTCTGGTTGAAAAACGTCTAATATAATATAATTAATTTCCATAACATCGAAAACTATAAAATTTCCATAACATTGAAAATAAATATTCTTCTATGATTATACAGTACTTTTATTCGACTAACGGAAATAATTACAATTAGCTGGTCCGCGCTGCTAACGCAGCTGCGTCCAGCGTCGTTGCTTCGCATTTGGTGGATGTTAATTAGTCCAATAAAAATCACAGTTACTTCTGCATTGCCCAATTAAAAATCGATACATACATATATAATCGTAATAAATCTTACATGTAAATTTGGAATACAACCTTCATTTATCATCTTAATAATTTTGCTTAAGAAGCATTATTTTAAACTGCAGAATGTAACTGTATTTTAAGAGTAAAATGTCTCATTTCAAGGAATGTAATCCTTCTTAAATGTAGTACAAGAATATTTGTCCAATTACCACGTCAAATCTGATTATTTTGCCAATATTCTTCCTCAGAATACGTCTTATTAAAGTTGATACTTATAACAAGAAACTATTTGGCTGAAACTATTTGAGTTATCATGTTTTTGTAAATATTTCTCATTCCGAAGGTAGATTAGCTTGAGTGGAATATCTGATGCTTCCCATTCGGAGCAAATAAATCGCTTTATCCCAAAATTCGACAAATATGCATACGGCCCGGAATATTACAATACTTCAGTGCCATTGGCTCTGTAGTTGAATGCGA